>PVJI01006677.1:0-84311 GCA_004026765.1 Micronycteris hirsuta | reverse complement strand
ATTTTATTTTTATTTATTTTTAGAGAGAGGGGAAGGGAGGGAGACAGAGAGGGAGAGAAACAGCAATGTATGGTTGCCTCTCACATGGCCCTCACGGGGACCTGGCCTGCAACCCAGGCATGTACCCTGACTGGGAATCGAACCGGGACCCTTTGGTTCCCAGCCCGCGCTCAATCCACTGAGCTACACCAGCCAGGGCCTTTTCAAGTTCTTTTAAGTATACAGCTAGACTATGTTTTTGAGCGTTTTCTTGTTTCTTGAGATAGGCCTGTAATGTTATGAATTTCTCTCTTAGGACTGTTTTCTCTATGTCCCACAGATTTGGGGTTGTTTTGTTCTCATTCCCATTTCTTTGAAGGCATCTTTTGATTTATTCCTTGATCTCATTGTTAACCCATTTATTGTTTAGTAACATATTAGTTAGCTTCCATGTCCTTCTATGTTTTGAATTTTGTTCTTGTGATTGATTTCTAATATCATAGCACTATGGTCAGAGAAGATTCTTGGTGTGATTTCAATCTTCTTAAATTTATTGAGATATGTTTTATGTCCTACATGTGGTTTATTCTAGAAAACTTTCCATGTGCCCTTGAAAAGAATGTGGATGCTGCTGCTTTGGGGCTGAAATGCCCTTGAAGATATAAAATTTAAGTCCATTTTAATGATCTAGTGTTTCATTTAAGGCAGTCATCTCCTTGATTTCTATCTGGAAGATCTACCCATTGATATCAGTGAGGTTTAAAATCCTTTATTATGACTGTAATTCTGTTATTCCCTTTATGTCCATCAAGATTTGCTTTACATATTTAGGTGTTCCTATGTTGGGTGTGTAAGTATTTACTAGGGTTGTATCCTCTTGTTAGAGTGTTCCTTTATCACCTTTATCAGCATGTAGTGTCTTTCTTTGTCTCTTACTATAGCCTTGATTTTAAAGTCCATTTTGTCAGATATAAGTACTGCTACCCCAGCATTTTTTCCCATGTAGGTCTTGTTTTCTTAGCCATTCAGCTACCCTATGTCATTTGATTGGATCACTGAAGCCATTTATATTTGAAGTGATTATTAATAGATACATATTTATTGCCATTTTATTTTTAACTAAGTCTTTCTGTTTTCTTATTTTTCTTCTTTTTTTTAATTTATTTTTTTAAAGATTTTATTTTTATTTATTTTTAGAGAGAGGGGAGGGGAGGGAGACAGAGAGGGAGAGAAACAGCAATGTACGGTTGCCTCTCACATGGCCCTCACGGGGACCTGGCCTGCAACCCAGGCATGTGCCCTGACTGGGAATCGAACTGGAACCCTCTGGTTCCCAGCCTGCGCTCAATCCACTGAGCTACACCAGCCAGGGCTATTTTTCTTCTTCTTAAAGCAAACCCTTTAATATTTGTTTTAATGCTAGATTGGTGGTAATGTACACCTTTATATTTTTCTTGTCTGGGAAGCTCTTTATTTCTCCATCAATTTTAAAAAATAGTCTTGCTGGGTAAAGTGAACTTGGTTATAGGTTCCTGCTTTTCATCACTTTGAATATGTCATGCCAGTCCCTTTTGGTCTGAAATGTTTAAGTTTAGAAATCAAACAACAGTCTTATGGGAGCTCACTTGTAGGTAACTAATTACCTTTTTCTTGTGGATTTTAAGATTCCTTGTCTTTAAGCTTTGCCTTTTCAATTATGACATGCCATGGTGTGGGCCTCCTTGAGTCCATCTTGTTTGGGATATTCTGTGCTTACTGTACGTGTGTGTCTATTTCTTTACAAGATTAAGGAAATTTTTGGTCATTATTTCTTCAAACATGTCATCAATCCCTTTTTCTCTCTTTTCTCTTTGTTACCCCTACAATGTGGATGTTGTTATGCTTCATGTTTTCCCAGACTTTCCTTAAACTATCCTCGTTTTTTAAAAAGTTCTCTTCTATTTACTTATTTTTTTGCTGCTGTGCTTGGGTGTTTTTTTCTACCTTGTCTTCCAAATCACTGATTCGATCTTCTACTTCATCTAACCTACTGTTTATTCCTCCCAGTGTATTATTTTTTCAGGTATTGCATTCTTCTTTTTAAAATATTTTATTTATGTATTTCTAGAGAGAGGGGAAGGGAGAAAGAAGGAAAGGAACATCAATGTGTGGTTGTCTCTCATGCGCCCCCTACTGGGGACCTGGTCCACAACCCAGGCATGTGCCCTGACTGGGAATTGAACAGTTGACCCTTTGGTTACCAGGCAGGTGCTCAGTCCACGGAGCCACACCAGCCAGGGCAAGTTATTACATTCTTTATTTATGACTGGTCCTTTTATATGGTTTCTATGTGCTTTTTTCATTCTGTTGAGCATCCTTATAATCATTACGTTGAACTCTATACCTGATAAATCGCTTGCCTTCATTTTATTTAGCTCTTCTTCTGGAGAATTCTCTTGTTCTTTCATTTGGGTGCTGTGCCTTTGTCTTCCTATTTTGGCTTCCTCTTCGTGTCTGTTTCTACATATTAGGTAGATCTGCCAAGACTCTGATGTAGACCTGTGTCAGATACTGCTTGTGACTGGACCTGGGCAACCTGTTTGAAGCTATCAGTGATCCTCAGCTTCTGACTCCCTTTGCTGTACCTGGGTACAAGTGGAAACATCCAAGCTGTGCACCTGGGCTGGTGGTTACCTGTCTCTGCCTACAGGTTGCCTCTTATGCTTATTCAGTTACGGAGCCACCAGCTGTTCTCCTCAGAATGGCTTAAGCTCTGCAAGGGGGGAAAGAGAGTTTACTGTGGGTGGGGTTATTGCTTTAACCCAGGCTAAAGCCCCCTGAAGAGGACTGCTGTGCTGGGGAAAGATGGCTTCTGTAGTATGGGGGGATGACTCAGCACAGGGGTCCTGGAAGCTGACCCTTCAACTCTCTCCTTAGTGCTACCAACCCCAGACTTCCCTCACACAGCTCTAGTATGCCCTGCCCATCCTCCCCTTGAGCTCAGGGTAAGTGGTCTCAAACAAAATCTTGTTCATTGGCCCTTTATGAAGGTTGCTGAATTTCTAGCCATCTCTCCCTGGCAGACAGAAACCTCATTCCTTTTTACAGTCCAGTGTTATGTGGACACCTTTCCTGGTTCTGGTGCTCTAGGCTGTGGAGCATGGCTTGGGGTTTAGAACCCACACTTCTCAGGTGGGACACTTCCACAAATATGACTACAGAACCTCAGGGGCCACCCATGGGAGCCCAGTTAACCCTTGTTTGTTTGCACTTCCTACCAGTTTCGATGTGTCTTTTTATGTAAGTCATTTGTTATAAGGCTTCTCTCCAGCTAATCTTCAGTTGGTTATTCAGGAATATTTTTATAATTTAGTTGTAATTTCAGTTTGGCCCCAGGAGGAGGTTAGTGTAACTTTTACTTAATTTGCCACCCTCTTGGATTTTGAGATTTTCTTTTTGTATTATCATTATTTATTAATTACTGTATTATGTTCCATACAGTCACTGTAAACTTACTTTCGCCTTACTACATATTTTATAGTGTTAAACTTTTCTATAATTGTGTTCAACTAGTTTTTTGTCACATTAATGTTGTACAAATTTTTACACATAAAATTATTCTGTTTAAAATTAACTTTAGAGGCAGCAGGAGCCCATGAGCATACCAAGCTGGCTATGCACAAATCAGCTTCCAAACAGTTTAATAATGAGGTCCTGAGGGCCTGCAGTGATACTAACAGCAGCATGGCATTCCCCCACTGAAGTCCCGCAAGAAGCTCAATCAGGAGGCTAAGCAGTTTTCAGAGGCCCTGGCCAGCCTGAAGATCCTCAAATGCAGCCTGGAGTCCATCACAGCCAGTGCTGAAAGAACCTGGCCGGGGCATCCTATGACCAGATAGGAAAGGGGTGGCTGATACACAGTCAGTGAAATTAAGAACTACAACCTTCAGCAGCCTGTTTTCAACTCTGGGATGGAAACTTCATGGCCATGGTATGGAAGAATACAAAGATGGGAGTAAGGAAGGCATCTGCAAGAGAGGCGTCCTCCTGCCTGCCAGCTAGGTATTTCCCAGCAGGGAGGATCATCAACCAGGGCTTCTTTGAAGAAAATGTCCTACCTCCAAAGAAGTAACTTGCCACATGCAGTGGGCAGGTGGCAGGCTTAAGGATGTGGATATGAAGTGCCTAGAACAACAAAAAACTTAGCTGTCTGCCTTCATGGATGTATGTGTTTGTGTGTGAGATGCATGTGCGTGTCTCTTGCACACATACTTGGATGTACAGTTTTGGGTGAACTCATTCTTATCAAAGAAATGAGCCAAAGAAGCTTTTCCTCTGATGGCTAGATCACACTTTTTTGTACTTTGGGGGAAAAATAAATTATTTCAACTTCCTTTCTTATTTTAAAGCAAACTTCTTTTTTACCTATCTTACTTATAATATCCATCCCTGGACTTAGTATTCCAGATGTTCGGAATGCTGAGAAGTGAAGTGCATTTCCTGATATCTTTATGCATTATAATCTACTTGTGCAAGGTATTTAAGAATCCTAAACTTTTATTTAAATGTGACATCAAACACAGATTTAAACTCATAAATATGAAGCGGCTTCCATCAGAAACACGGTACAGGCCAGGGTTCACAGAACTATTGAGATTTCTCAGTTGAAGACATAATGTCATCTGCACACCTCCTAGAATTCTCTAATGGGATTGGCAAAGAACAAAAGGAGAAAAAGTTTAAAAAATAAAATAATTAAGTATTTTAAAAGTAGTGAGGTAGACTGTCACATTAAGATGTAATATTGAGTAAAATGGAATTGCTTACATGGTGAGCTTTTCTATAAATAAAATATCTTTAGTTAATAAAAGTGGTAAACTTTTAACAAAATTCTTTCAAAAGTTTTTAGAGTCTTATATTTGGGTAGAAACCAATTTTCACATTTTTAAAATTTTCTTTTAAATTTCACATTCCAAACATAACTGTTAGAAGGGATGGATAAATGGAATAACATATTAGAATAGTTTCTGACTCCAAATACAAAAGTGGAAGGGCCAGTGAATACTAAAAACTTTGCCATAAATCCACATGGCAGTGGAATGCTATGTCTTTAGAACTAGTACGTGAATTTGTGTTAGGAGGAGTCCTAACATTTGCAAAGATAATTAGTACTTTTATGGCTTAAATTACCATAAATGAGTTCTGGACACTAGCGTTGGTCCAATAAAAACATTATTTTAATTGCCTTGTCACTAACTCGTTTTGAAATATTGGGGAATTTAGTAACATTTACTAGACCTCAACTTCTGCCTCTGAATAATGTAGGGCTTGCCTGGCACACTCAGAAATACAGTCCAGTTCTTAAATGCTTGTTAGCAATACATTTATGTGAGCAATAACTAGTTCTACTATTTTCAAGGGAAATAATCACTAAGAAAATATTAAACTTCTGCCTAGACTCAGCATCCCAAAGGTCCTGATATACGGCATTCATTTCTATGTTTTGGCATTCCTCTGAGGAGCTTAGGCCAAGGTCATCGTACATTTAGTAAAAATGATTCCTGACTGCTGTTGTCACTTTGGTTCTTCTGGTCAGAGTTCACAGTCTCTAAAAAGTTATTTTTCTTAATAGTACATGTGCTAAAACAAGTTGTCAGTAGGAAAGTAAGTGAATGCCCTTTGTGGAAGCTATGTAAATTTTTCTAAGTAGTGATTTACACAAATGCACATGCAAATTTATACAGTACCAACTAGATCAAATAATAACCAGCATGTAGAATAGATTATTAAAATATTAGGGCATTCTCTGAAGAATGTTGTAAAATAAAATGCAGAGGCACTGGATTCCTACTTTGAATACATGTTGTCCAGGCAGCCTGGAATTTGGTTTGACACTTCCAAGTTTTCAATCTGTAATTAGTAGGTGATACAGATGAAGCTCTTAACAATTTCTGATAATCCATCCAACGCCCCCTTCCCATAGTCATTTCATGTTTTTATCTGTTTGATAATCTAATTTTTATATTCATAATATTCCTCCATGTGTGTGGTATGAAGAGCAAGAGAGACAAACACTGAGAGATGTGGAGACACTCTTCTCTTCAAATGTTTTTGTGTCGCTAGGACTCTTGCACGTAGAATTGTCCTATTTATGGACTCGTCTATGGTATAAATCCTAGATACATGAATATATCTACAAAATATTTACATGTAGATGTGTATAGGTCTCCAAAATATTTATCAATGGAGTTTGGTGAATATGTGTTTATATTTATAGAGATATTTTTCTAAATCGTTAAAATGCTTTTTACTCACTTCACAATGGTTTGTAAGATGTATCCATGTTGTAGCACCTAACTCAAACAAATATAATTATATATGATGTATATGCATATATGTTATATATGTTTCTGTGTACATATGCATATATTTTGTACATGCATACATATATGATATTTGGATCAAAAATTAATAGGTTAAAAACTCAAATGTATTAGGTTTTCAGGAAAGCCTCAAAAATATCTATAGAGCACACACTTTGACCACAAATCTGATTAAATTACAAATTAATAAACATCTATTTAAAAATGTACATCTTAAAAGTATAATATAAAAATCATTTGAGCTAAATAAGGAAGCATAGAGAAGTTACAAAATAATTAAAATGTAAGGACAATTAAAATAGTACAAAAACATTGTGTGATACAATGTCTTTTCTTTAATATTTTAGTTATGTTTATCAGAAATTAAGAACACATTTTTAAAACTTGACTAGGTGTTCAACTCTACAATCTTAAGCAATAAAATAAAGCCAGATAGATGAAAGGATATGATAAAACAAAGAACAAAAAAAATTCAAAGAGGGGAACATGGAAATGTAGCAAAGTGAAACAAAAATGTACATCTTGAAAAATGATTAATAAATAAACAACTTCTGCAACATGAAACAAGACAAAAATGTCCAATTAAATTTATCGGGATGGCATTGGTTAATAAGATCATACATGTATGAAGTGTACGTTTCTGTAATACGTGACTTGTGTATTGGAATGTGTGCCTACCACACAAAGTCACATCATCTTCCATCACCGTTTTTGCCTACCTTTATCGTTTACTCCCTCCCAACCTCGTTCTCTCTGGTAACCATCATACTGTGGTCCCTGCCTATGAGTTTCAGCTTTATACTTCACGTATGAGTGAAATAATATGTTTGTAAGCTTTTACTGACTTACTAATTTCACTTAACATAATATTCTCAAGGTCCATCCATATTGTCCCAAATGGCAATATTTTAACTTTTCTTATGGCTGAGTAATATTCCATTTGTGATTTATCAAATCTTCTATCAACAGACACTTCAGTTGTCTCCATGTCTTGGCCACCATGAATAATGCTGCAATGAACATAGGGTGCATATATCTTTGCAAAAAAAAATACTTTATGT
The DNA here is from genome assembly GCA_004026765.1 of Micronycteris hirsuta. Classification (NCBI taxonomy): domain Eukaryota; kingdom Metazoa; phylum Chordata; class Mammalia; order Chiroptera; family Phyllostomidae; genus Micronycteris; species Micronycteris hirsuta. The sequence continues at coordinate 76,909 of PVJI01006677.1, read as the reverse complement.
TCTTCTGGTAGATACCCTGTAGAAAAATTGCTGGGTCATACGGTAACTCTATTCTTAATTTTTTGAGGAAACTTCATACTGTTTTTCATAGTGGCTGTATCGGTTTATATTCCCACCAACAGTGAATGAAGAGTTCCTTTTTCTCTACAATCTCTCCATTGCTTGTCTTCTTCATAATAACCATTCTAATAGATGTGAGGTAGTATCTGTTTGTACTGTTAACATGCATTTCCCTAATAGCTAGTGAAGTTGAACATCTTTTCATATATCTGTTGGCCATTTGTATATTTCCTTGGGAGAGGTGTCCAGGTTCTTTGCCCATTTTTTCTCTTTGCCCATTTTTTAACTGGATTGTTTATCTTTGGTTTTGAGTTGCAGGTATTCTTTTTATATTTTGGATATTAACCTTTTGTCAAAGCTACTGTCTGCAAATATCATCTCCCATTTGGCTGGTTGCCTTTTTGTTTTATTGGTGGTTCCTTTTGCTGTGCAGAAGCTTTTTAGTTTGATATAGTTTTATTCATTTATTTTTATTCTGTACTTCCCTTGAATTTGGGATCATACAAAATGTTCTCTAAAACCAAAGTCTGTAAGTTTAGTGCCTGTGTTTTTTTCTATGGGTTTTATTGTTTCAGATCATATATTTAGGTTTTTGAGCAACTTTGAATTAATTTTTGTACATAAGACACATTATAATCTAATTTCATTCTTTTGCATGTGACTTTCCAATTTATTGAATAACTTTTTTTCTTCTTTATTCTCTGTTCTTGACTTTTTTGTAGAACATAACTTGCCCATATACATGTGATTTTATTTCTGGGATCTCAGCTGTTTTCTGTTGGTCTGTGTGTGCCCTTTCCTGCCAACACCATGCTGTTTACAGTAGCTGCACAATATTATTTGAAGTCAGGTATTGTAATGCCTCTGTCTTTGTTCCTTTTTCTCAGAATCACATTATGCATTTCAGATCTCTTGTGGTTAATACAAATCTGATGAGTTTGGTTCTATTTCTTTAAAAAACAACATTCAGATTTGATAGGATTTGCATTAAATCTGTATATTGTTTTGAGTAATATGGACATTTTAACTATTTTGAGTATTCCAGTCCATAATCATGGAATGTATTTCCCTTTATTTTTGGAAAAAATAAGTTTTTTCATTCAAGCTCTTTTAGTAATGCTTTATAGTTTTCAACATATAGGTCCTTTACATCCTTTCTACATTTATTCTTAGGCATATTTTTTTTGTCGTAATTACAAAAGAAATGATTTTTGTCTTTTCATTTTGTAAAGTTTCATTGTTTGTATATAGGAAAGCAATACATTTTAGTACGTTGACTTTTTTTAAATATTTTATTTATTTATTTTTAGAGAGAGAGAAAGAGAGGGAGAGAAATATCACTGTGTGGTTGCCTCTCACATGTCCCTTGCTGGGGACCTGGCCTGCAACCCAGGCATATGCCCTGACTGGGAATAGAACCATGATCCTTTGGTTTACAGTCCTGCACTCAATCCACTGAGCTACACCAGCTCGGCACATTTTGGTACGTTGACTTTGTTTACTGCAAATCCACTGTATTTGCTTATTGTTTCTAATAGTTTTTGGTGGAGTCTTTAGGGTTTTCTGAATAAAGAATCATGACATCTGAAAAGAGTGGCACTTTCACTTGTTTTCAAATTTGCATGCTGTTTATTTATTTATTCTTAATTGCTTTAGCTAGTATTTCCAGAATTATGGTAATGGTAAGAGTGGGCACCCTTATTTTGTTTCTGATTTCACAGGCAAAGCTTTCTGCTTTTCACCACTGAGTATGATATTGGCTGAGGATTGTTATATATGGCTTTTACTATGTTGATTTCCTCCTACACCTATTTTTGTGTTTTAATCATAAATGAATGTTGTATCTTATCAAATAGTTTTTTGCATCTACTGATAATATCATATCATTTATATCATTTGTTTTTGTTAATGTGGCATATTACATTGATTTGTGTATGTTGAACCAACCTTTGCTCCTGGAATAAACCCCGCTTGATCATGATGTATTTTTTTTATTATGTTGTTGTATTTGATTTGCTAGTGTTTTGTTTAGAATTTTTGCATCTGTATTCATCAGATATACTGGTCTGTAGTTTTCTTTTTCTGTGTTATCCTTGCCAGGTTTTGGTATCAGGGTTATGTCTCCATCATAAAATGTGATTGGGAGTATTGCCTTTTCTTCAGCTTTTTAGAATTGTTTGAGAAGGATAGCTATCAGATCTTTTTTGAATATTTGGTAGAATTCACCAAGAAAGTCACTTGGTTCTAACTCCTATTTTTGGAGAGAGTTTTGATGGTTGCTTCAATTTCCTCATTGTTCATTGGTCTGTTTAGATTTCACAGTTCTTCGTGATTTACTCAAGGAAGTTATATATTTATAGGAATTTATCCATCTCTTCTGGATGATTGAATTTTGTGGCATATAATTTTTCATAGTATTCTAGTGTGATCTTTCATATACTTGTGATGTCTGTGATAACTTCTCTTTCATTTCTGATATTGATAATGTGACTCTTTCTTCTCTTTTCTTTAGTGAGTCTACCCAGGGGTCATCAATTTCCCTAATCATTACAAAGGACCAGATCTTTGTAGTATTGATTTCTGTAGTCTTTTTTCTCTCTCTCTTTCATTCAGTTCTGCTCTAATTTTTATTATTTCCTTTTTTTCTGCAGACTTTGGGTTGCTTTTGTTCTCCTTGTAGTTCTTTAAGATGTAATGTTAGGTTGTTACTTGGGATTTCTCTTGTTTCTTGAGACAGTCCCGTAATGATATAAATTTCCCTCTTATCACTGCTTTTGCTGCATCCCAGAAAGTTTTTATATGTCCTATTGTCATTCTCATTTGTCTCTTTGTATGTTTTGATCTCCTATTTTTTTTCTTTGACCCCATCATTTTTTTCGCAGCATGTTGTTTAAACTCCACATATTTGTAGGTTTCTTTCCATTCTTTGTTGTTTTGCCATCCCAGTAATGGCTATCTTGGACCTCCATGGTGTCCCCCTTGTGCCCCAACTCTGAGATCAGTCACAGAATACACCATTTTCTCTGGGAGAAAAGTCATATCTGTAGTATCAGTTCTCAGGTTTGTAGATAATGTGCTGTGCGACCTGACACCAAGGGCAAAGGCAGGCAAGACCTGGAAAGCTGCAGCCAGCAGGATTCCATGGCTGTGCTTTTCTGTCTGAAATGCTAACCGCTCAACACTCTGGCCACACCCCTGTGGAGTGTCCTTGCCAAGTCTCTGTACTCAGCCACAGATCATATTGCCAAGTCCTGCAGGAATGCCCAACAAATCTCTTTGCTCCTCCTGGCTGAAGGGAGTGCCAACCACAACCTGATTTTTCTCCTCTCCAGTTTTGAGCTTCACTGTGAGCTTCCAGCTATAGGACGGAATCCCTGGCTTGGCCCAGCATCTTCTCCTTTTTGTCTCTCTGGCTCTCTCCCACATGTGCATATTTAGCTGTTTCAATGTATGGATCTCTCAGGTGTGTTGTGTTGATTAAGGAATGCTTTCTTGAGTTAGAACTGTTCAAATTTTTGAAACTTCAAGGGGAGGGGCCAAGTGGATCTCTCATGCTGCCATTCCTCTAACATCTTTAAGAAAAAATATTTTAGAAGAAAATATATAGAAAGAAAAAAACAGCCCTGGCTGGTATGGCTCAGTGGATTGAGTGCTGGCCTATGGACCAAAGGGTCGCAGGTTCGATTCCCAGTCAGGGCACATGCCTGGGTTGCGGGCCAGGTCTCCAGTGGGAGGCTCCGTGAGAGGCAACCACACATTGATGTTTCTCTCCCTCTCTTTCTCTTTCCCTTCCCCTCTCTGTAAAAATAAATAAAGTCTTTTTTAAAAAAAAGAAAAAAACCTAGAATTATAGTCAATGTCTTTAAAATAAAATATTTACAGTCATATGCCAAAAAAAATCTTTGGAAAAGTAATATAAATGGTATATTTATTAAAATTAAAATGAAAACATTAGAGAAAGAGAAAATAAAAACTGTAAATTATCCAAAAATAAAGAAATTTGATGCGGAAACCAGCCTGCAGGGTCCGTGGAGTAATAACTGAGACACGGGACAAATCTACATGGACTATCGAGTCCTGTGGAGGAAAAGGGAAGGCATGGCCACTCTCTCAAGAGAGCGCCCCAACCCTTGCCTTGACAGGCTTTTATTGCTTTTCTGGGTACATTACATGGAGGATGGTTTTCATTTACTATGCACAGGTTCCCTGCAGGTGATTACCTTTTACAGATAACAAAGGAAAGAATGTTGCTAATTACTTCAAAGAGAAGGATGTTACAGATCCAGGGGAAAAGTGGTTGAACTGGTTACACTCCATACTTGGAAGGTTTAGCACAGACTTTAGAAAGTTACTTTAGAGGTACGCAGTAAATGTTTGTTACCTCAATCCAGGGCGAGGGAGTTTTAGCAAAAGCAAGTCTCATAGCACCATAGGTACAGTGCAGGCCTGGTTCCCCACAGGAGAACCCGTCCGTGGGCGTGGGCCTCGTGTCTCTCTCCACTGGCCCCTCCAAGTGGGGGCTGGGCCCACACCGCACAGAACAGTCTCCCATAGAACTTAAATTAAAATGAAATCCAAAATCTTCAGGCCAAAATTTCTTCAGGCTTATTTTTCTTTCACGTCTGCATCTTTGGTTATACTTGATCAGTGTCATTTTCTAATTTATTTCCAAATTTCATATTAAAACGTGTTAATTCATTTTTCTTATTTATGAAGTTTTGAAAAGAATTTCCATTTCCATGACTACAGCTTTTTAAAATGCACACTATAGGCATAAAGTTTTCAGTAACACGTTATTTTTTCCCATACTCTACAGACTGTCTTGCACTTGGCTTTTAATATTTACTAGCTCTTTACAGAGAAAATACTGTAACTGTTAAAGTCAAGGACTCACTGCTGTCTTCGTCTCAGATGAATGAACTTTAGAACTTTGAGTTAGTTGAGAAAATATTTGAACATTAATATTTTGTGCAGAAAAATGATTTAGCAAAGAGAGTAAATTAGAAATTGAACTATAATTTAATAAAGGGCACTTGCATTGATTTATTCGGTGTTATTTGGTTACTGTTCAGAAAAGATAAAAATAACATATGCAAATTAATTGTAACTGGGATGAAAGGAATTGAACACTGGTAAGTTAAAGAATGCAATTTAGTTTTGGTGTTTGGCAAACGGGATTAATGCCAACGAAGAAGACAGAGAGGTAATGCGAATTGATTATTCACGTACCCCCAAGACTAAAGTTCTCCTAGCAGTACCACATATTAACTTTCCAATTCACTCACTGTAGGATTCCAATTTAAGAATTTTGAATTCTACCAGAAACTTAAATTTATCGTCCTTACAATCTCTGTCCTTCCCTTCTCTCTACCGCTGTCCACTCTCCACCTCCCCACCCTTCACCCCGCTCATTTCTCACCTCCCTCTACGATCGCCATTCTAATTACTCATCTAAATACATAAGCAACTGTCTTATCCTTTGCTCTCTGTCAAACTGATTGGGCAAAACAGCAGCAATAATTCAAATTCAAATTCCCACTTTATCTACTGCCAAACAGTTAGATAATGCGTGAAAAATACACAACCATGTAAATTCATTACATAATCTAAGTTTCCATCTCAATGCTGATTGCCAATCACTTCACATTTCCTTAGTCTTTACACTCTCTTACACTCCAACATTTAATACATTTCAACTTCTACTAAATCTCTACTACACACTTTCGGTTGCTTGCTTGTTTCTCAATTTCCTAAAGAAATGGAAGCAATCAGAAGATAACTTCTCTTGTAGGTACTCTGAAACAACTGGATATCTTTTATTTTTTTTTAATCTTGACATCTCAAGTGTAGGCTCAGTCCTCAGATTTTGTCTCTCATCTATCTAGCTACTTTCCAGTTGATGTTATTCATACTGAAATCTTTAAATAGCATCTATATGGTGATGGCTACAAAATTCATATCTGCAGCTTTGACCATTTTCCTAAATTCCAGGTACATATATCCAACTGTCTACTAAACATTTCCTCTTGGATGTCTGATAAAACAATGTGTCCAAAGAAAATTTTTTTTTTCCATACCTGCTTTTCCCAATCTATTCTCCGATTTCTGCATCTCAATTATTTTCAAATTCATTCATCCTCTTCTCAGGCCCCAAACCATAAAATTATGCTTAACTTTCTCTCACACCCATCATTAATCCATTAGGGAATCCCATTGCCTTGTCTTTTGATAATTTCCAGATTCTGACCATTTCTCATTCCATCTTCACCACATCCACCTGAGTTCCCAAAACCACCAACTTCCTTTTGAATAATACAATTTAATCCGCCTTTATTGGATCCATTCTTGCCTTTCTAGTCTCTCCTATTCACATAGAAACCAGAGTAATCTTTTAAGTGTGTATTTACTCAAATCTTTCCAATATTGCCATTTCATGATAAAATCTAGTATCTTTACCACGATTCAAACCGGAGCTGACCCTCCTTATCTTCTGACTCCCCATTCACTCACTTTGTTTTTCACAGTTCCTGGGAAAAGTCAAGCAGGTGCCCACCTCGATTACCACTGAGACTTCCAGTTGCTGTTTCTTCTCATGGAATACCCTTGCCTCAGATAGCTACTTGGAACATACCCTCCCGCAGATATCTGCTTATAGATACTTCACTTCATCAAAAATAATAATTATATCTAAAATATTTTTCAAGTGTAGCATGAGAGACTGAGCTTCACAATCTTTAGGCAAAAAGATATATAGTTTAAAATTGCACATAAATTTCAAAAAGATTTTATCAAGCTTCGTAATTAACCTCAATGACTATTTTATTTTCCTCAGCACTTTTCCCCAAACTTCCCACAATCATTGGAAAAGAAATTAGAAGTCCTCATTAAAACAAAACCATGCTTAACCTAATTTATTTTGGAGAGATAATTGATTATGTCTATAAAGTGAGTTAAATGCCAATAATACCACTAAAGAAAGGGAAAAAAGATGTTCAGAGCATTTTTTCAGAGCACTACTCAGAATAATACTGCTGTCAATAAGCAATTGAGCAGACCTGTTATATAGATAATTATTTGAAAGGGTTTTTCTTGTTTATCTTCAAAGGATTTAAATAATGGTTCTGCATATCTTTTGGAAACCCTTACATCACCTAATAAAGCATCCTGGTGTAGAATAGTTTTCCAATAAGACCTCTTAAATTTTCCTTCATTCTGTTTTCACCATTTTATGTATAATTCTTGCTCATTGATGCAGCCAACACATTTCATTTCCATTAATAATCATCCAGTATTTTAATTTTGATGATGTTTTGCATATCTGCTAAAAATATCATATCCACTTCCTTTTCCTATAAGTAGAACATACAGTTCACTGAATTGTTGTAATTGGCCATTTGCAATTAGGACTTTCTTGTCTCCAGAGGCCAATTTCCTTTGCATACAAGCAAGAACAAATACAAATACACACGTGTATATAACACCATTGTTTTCTTATTACATACTTTCATTCATAAATAATAACTACTGATTGAAATGTTATTGTTTAACAAATTTGATAATTGGCAAATACTTAACTACCTCAGGAAAAATATAATTATTTCATTTGTTTAGAAAAATTCACACTGCTTGAATTAATGATTTATATTCAACAGAAATTTTATTTTTCTTAAAATGAAAAATAAAAGAATTTGAATTTATTGTGACTATGTTTCTGATGGTTCAATTTTACCCTTATGAAATAAGAGAAACCTTAAATAAAAAACACTTGTGAAGGAATGTCAAGAGAAAGAAATCAGCTGATGAGGAAGAATTAAATGTAGCTCATTTGGAAAATGGCTGTTTAACTGTGTCTGAGGTGGAATCATCTAGATTCGTTTAGACTATTTGTTTTATTAATTATATTTTATTATTACAGTTCCCCCCAGCACACTCACTCTCTCCCGCACCTCTCCCCAGCACACGAACTCCCTCAGGTAATTCCCATCCCATTGACCATGTCCATAGGTCATAAATATATGTTTTTTTTGGCCAATTCCTTCACCTTCTTTCATTAGTCCTTCCCTCCCCAAACCCTGCAACAACTGTCATTCTGTTCCGCGTACCTTTGCCTCTGTTTCTATTTTGTTCTTTAGTTTATTTTGTTCATTAGATTTCATCTATATGTGAGATCATATGGTATTTGTCTTTCTTTGATTAGCTCATGTCACTTAGCATAATAGTCTCCAGGTCTATCCATGCTGTCACAAAAGGTTAGAGTTGTTTGTTTTTCTTTTTCAAGAGATCTCAATAAAATTTTCTAGAATGATACAAGAGATATCTCAGGATCTCCCAGTTTTTTCAATTGACTGGGAGGATATATATTATTAGGTAGAGCATTTGGCTATCTGGGATGTTGACTAGGTTGTTGATGATGATGATAATGAAGCAGATTCAGGGGTGTTTTGAAATAGAAAGAATACCTGATCTAATTTATCATTAGCTACCATTAATTCACAGCTGTTACTAACCTATTTGTTTTATTAAATGGAAGGTGGTGGAACAAAGTTAGGTGTTTAATTAGAGTAATTTATTGTATTTGTTGCTACAATAAACAACACCCAAATCTCATTGGCTTCACAGAATAGTATTTTTCTCACTCGTGTTATATTTCAGTTATTGAGAAATTCAATTTGGCAGATATCTTCCAAGTTTTGACTTAGGGATTCATTCCCCATCCAACTTTTGAGACTTCCGTAACAGAGAGTTGGCTGAAGATACACTTGAAGAGTGTTTTTATGGACCAAATCTAGAGGTGGGGCATATCAATTATAACCACATTGCATTGTACAGAACCTAGTTTTTAGGCCCCAAAGTAAATGCATGTGAGGTTATGAAAATATATGTTCCATGTGCTAAAAAAGAAGAAATGAGATAAATAATCTAGCCAGGATTGTCCAAAGGCAAAGAAATTAGTAATGCTATTCTTATTACCAGTCATTTAAACTTTTATCTAATACTTGTGAACAGATACATTCTAAGTTATTTTATTTGGAAAATAATGTCTACATTATTATTCCAGTCCAAGTGAAGGCAGAAGAGAGTGAATAAAGAAAATCACCCATAGCAAACACAGGAGAGGATTTGAGAAGACAAAATGTGTTTGTGCCTGGTTTACATGCAAGTTTTTGGAACCATAAAGGAATGCTGAATTCGTTGAATACCATTTTAACTTAAGAACTATAATATTGATTCTAATTTATTTATATCTCTCACTTTATCCCAATATTTTTGGTCTGTTTTGTTAGGAAGATGTTGAAAATAATAATTCAATTACAGAATCCTGCTAGTGTAGCTGCTAGGAGATTTTTAAGTGAATAGTTCATTTGTTGCAGGTGACAGAATAATGCTCATGGATTCAGGACATAAACCCTAGTGATTAATATCTCAGTCTTTGGGACTGGATTGCATGAGTCAAAGCAGAAATTCAACTGCTTACTAGCTATATCAGACAAGGCCCTAGAAGGAAATGAAAAAGGGATATATGCTAAAAATTGAAAAAAATGGGGCTTAGAAGAAACATCTCCATGAATAAATACTCTTTTATAAGAGGACTAAAAAATACTGTTAAAAGTGATTAAATGGCAAACATGTCTTGGGAATTAGAGATTATGTATCATTCCATAGGTATTTAAATATTTATCTCCCACAGAACTTTTGCCCATTATAGGAAGGCTTTTGCAGCTCTCTCAGATTGTTGTTTTTACTCCATAGTAAAGGTTTCTCTCCTGAGGGGAGATTGGGCTGATATGCCAAATACCAAAGGACAATCGGAATCTCATAATTTCAAGGTTCCTTTCCTGTGGTGCTATCCCACTGCATGAACAGGTAAATATTTGGGTCTTACTATGTCATTGATGTAAACTGGAGGATGGGAAATTGAATCTAACATATGTGAGTAATAAATGGTCTAATTCAGAGATTTCATGGTTTTTGTCAGGACTATTCCCAAAGACATGAAAAATTATTAAGGATTTAGGACATGGTTACAACCACAGGTAACACTCTTGGTCCTAGAGGCAGAAAGAAGGAGTGGTCATTGCAAAACAGGAAGAACAGAGGCTGACAAGGAGGGGAGGGTTTAAAAAAGTCAATTAATCTTTCTATAATACTTCCCTCTCTTCACTCAGATCTTTCTCATATACCTCCCTTTGATCAAATCCAAGTGGAAGGCAGACAATAAATGAGTCCATTGATGCATCTCATGAAGTTTAGCTTCCTGAGACACAGGATATGGTAGAGAGTCAATCTGAAGGGCAAAGGGAATAAATAACACTTTCTGTCCTTAAGGATTGCATGTTTTATTTTTAAAACACTTCTTTTTAACACACAAACTTTTTAAAACTCACCAACTACAAAATATGGCTGAATGTCACCCTCTGAAGTTCCCTGAACTAGACATTCTTCTGTTAGAAACTCATTCAGATCCTGAGTATAACTGAACTGTCATATCAATCTGTTTGTTTATCTTTCTTACTAATTTAAAAGCATAGTCGCTTTCAACAAAGCACAACCTTTTCATAATTATTGTGTTGTACCCACCCTAGAGTGATTCTCAATGGGTCACATCTACGAATTAGGATGAACCCTATGAATTGCATCTAATGAATAGAATAGGATGCTATTTCCTTGATTAGTTTACATTAGATAGGGCTCAGTATTTTCAGACTGGGGACTCCCTTGCCAGCTCTGAAGTAGTATACTGCTATACTGTGAAAGGTCCTATGAGAGGACCATATGACAAGGAACCACAGTGGCCTCTAGGAGTTAAGTGCAGTCCTATAACCAGCAAAAAAATCCTGCTATAGCTGCACAAAGATAAATTCTCCCAACTACTTGAATGATATTGGAAGCAGATTCATGCCAGTCAGACCTCCAGATAGAAACACAGCCCAGCCAATATCTTGACAGAAGCCTTGTCAAGCCAGGGACAAGACCCCATTGAGTTGTGCCTAGACTTCCAACTTGAAGTTACTGATGGGCTGGTAAATAAGGGCTGGCTTAAGCCTATGAGTATGTGGTAATTTTTTAGACAGATGAGAAAACTAATATGATTTTTAGTAATGCTATTTTTTCAAAGATATAGCTTTCTTTTTTGTGTGAAACACAAATACCACATGATGTCATAGCTTGTTTTTTATGATCGCTCTTCTCTCATTACTTTCATGCCATGTCTCCTATAATTCATTATCTTTTATCAGAAAAGCTTAACATTAGCAAGTTAAATCCACAATGAGATACCACTTCACACCCATGAGAATGGCATCATAAACAAATCAACAAACAAGTGTTGGAGAGGATGTGGAGAAAAGGGAACCCTGGTACACTGTTGGTGGGAATGCAGACTGGTGCAGCCACTATGGAAAACAGTAGGGAATTTCCTCAGAAAACTAAAAATGGAACTGCCTTTTGACCTGGCAATTCCACTGCTGGGATTATATCCAAAGAACCCTGAAACACCAATGCAAAAGAACTTATGCACCCCAATGTTCATAGCAGCACAATTTAAATAACCAAGTGCTGGAAGCAAACCAAGTGCCCATAAGTAAATGAGTGGATCAAAAAACTATGGTGCATTTACACAATGGAATACTATGCAGCAGAGAGAAAGAAGGAGCTCCTACCCTTTGTGACAGCATGGATGGAACTGGAGAGCATTATGCTAAGTGAAATAAGCCAGGTGGTGAGGGAAAAATACCATATGATCTCACATTTAACTGGAACATAGTCAACAAAAGAAAAAAGCAAGCAAAATATAACCAGAGACACTGAAAGTAAGAACAATCTGACAGTAACCAGAAGGGAGATGAAAGGGGATAATGGAGGGAACGGTTTTCAGGAACTACTATAAAGGACACATGGACAAAACCAAGGAGGAGTGTAGAAGCAAGGGAGGGAGGGGGTTTGGCTGGGCTTGGGGGGAATAGAGGGAGGAAATGCAGACAACTATAATTGAACAACAATAAAATAATTTTTAAAAATATCAACATTAAGGAACATGGAGATAACTATATTTGCTTAAAAGAAGAAGACCTTTCATAGTGTTGATTTTATGAAAATGATTTTCTGTCTGATGTAGACACTAGTCAAATGGAGGAGAGAATAAAGAAAAAGAATAAAAATGTACACCTTTCAGGCTCAGAAATTAGGTGTTGCCGAGCACAAAAGGAAGATTTTTATCACCAAAATAAACATGCATTAACTATCAATAATCTAATAATTATGAGGCTACATTGTTTATGTATTTTACACTGTAAATTTACAATACGTATAAATTCGACAATCCCCCCCCCCCACACACACACCCAGGTATAGCTGGTGAATGATTGGATGTATGGATTTACTGGTTTCCCTTTAAATGTAATTGTATCAGAGCGAGCTCCCTACTATCTTTTCTAGGCTCTGGCTGCTGTTGTGACAGCCAGTGTTGGCCCTAATCTTATTGTTAATGTCAAAGACCAACTGTGACAGCCCCAGACAAGATAGGCTCCAGTGAATGACAGAGTAATCAGTCTGGAAAAGAACTGGCTCATCCATAAAGGATCAGACGCGGGAAAGTCACTATCAGCATGTTCGCATGTTTGCTTCTTTTCTCATTCTGATGGCAGCTAGATCATTTAACATCGTATCCTTGTGTCAAAGATTATTTGAAATTCATGTTATTCGAACACTCTCAACCAAAAGGAATAAAAACGTTGTATATGTCGGTATTATCAACATATGAAATTCAAAATATCAGAGCATTCTGCAAAGATAATTTTAAAATACGAGGCTTTACAAACAGCTCCAATGCATGTCCTTTCACCACCCCACAATCAATTTTCTACCGTGCAATATTGAACAGTTCCTGTTCAGGTTATAAAGGTGTGTAACTTTACCTTTGTGACTTCTATTTCACTTGGTAATAATGTATATTTGAAGCAATTAAGTTAATTTATATTTGGTGTTCCAAAGGCAGGTACACATTAGTAACCTTTGTATATTATATATGTCTAATAATTTTTACAAACGTGAAGAAAAATCTCTGTACTAATATCCCATTTCTGAGCAATCTTTTACCATATATCTTTTTTAAAGGAAAACATTTAAATCTCTTAAGAAAATGTATTATAAATGACATTATGGTGTTAACATTGTGTGTTTCTAAGTTTCTTATATAATACTTTTTGAAAAGTGCACTGTATTGGATTTTTAAGATTTTCACTATATGTGAATATAGAACAACAGACTTTGAAAAACAACACTTTGTAATACAGAGCTTAACATCAGTTTACCTGCACAAGAAAAATGTGAGTGCTTTTGCAGCTATTGAAGAACAAATTAAAATCTTAAGGATAATATAAATGCATTATTAATATCTCACTTTAGAAGATACACAGAATTTTTTTTAAATTTATGATAGATTTCCAAAATAACTGAGTAGAGTATTTAATGTTTGGAGAGTATATAGCAAGTAAAAAACTAAAAACAAAATAAAGAAAACAAGAAATGGCTGTCATTTTAATGTTAAGATAGATAATAGTTAAAATTACTGCTTTTGATAACTTCCATTGTGATGTCCTATTAATAATCAAACCAGAATTTTTAAAAGTATAAGTTACCCATTACTGCATGATAAGTCAGTGGAGTAATGCAATATGATTTTATATTAAAATGTATTTTATGTAATATTTTATAAATATACCTTTATAGATATTTTAATACTTCTATAATTGTGTTTCTCAAAAGAAACATCTGTCCTAGCAACGTTGCTCTTAAAAATGCAAATTTAAATATCATTTCATAGTTATTTTACTGTAATTAATGAATAATAAATGTTTCAGCCAATGAATCTACAAGATTTTAAGTTTTTGTTATCTTGAAAGAAGCCGTTTACTGAAGGAGGAAGCATGCCTGTTGAGTGTTAAAATCAATAGAGGTTAAATAAAGGAGTCAATAAGTAAAGAAAAATTTTCAATTATAATTCTGTCAATGATAGGAAAAAAGAAAACAAGAACTAGAATTTGATATAGCTTCAGGGATAACTATTGGATTTAATTATTTTTCTTTAAGGTGGGGCATACTAGAGCATGTTGAATGTTGCTGGAAATGATTCATGTGGGAGCAAGAAATTGATAATGCAGGAAAAATAAAAGAAGAGCAGTTGGAATTCCAGATGCTAATCAATTCATTTTCATTTGAAAAGGGCAGGAATATATCTCCCATTCATAAAAAAGAAAATAGAAAATAGGAGTACAGAAATAGGGCAGTTTATATATCAGCTTTCAGAAGCCAATTAACCATTTAATTGATTTCATATTTTCTCTAAATTAAAAGGTGAAAATATCAGCTAAGATTATGGGCAGGAGAGTCTGTTAGAGTTTTTTTGTTGTTGTTGTTTGTTTGTTTTGTTTTGTTTTTTCAGTGAAAGGAAAAAAATAAAATAGTTAATCAAGAAAATGGGAAAGCTAAATAAAAGTGAAAATATATATGTTGCGGTTCAGTATCATGATTATCAAAAGAGAAATATCAAGAGTACTGGGTTATCCCCCAAATCAGCATTTTAAGTATCCTTAGTTTCAGGCTGACAAGACGTGGATGTTTTTAGTTTAACCCGGATGTGTTATCACTGGATGAGTATAATAAGGAGAAGTGAATATAGGGATATGTAAAAATGAAATGAAGTGAACAAATCAAAGATTAACCTTTAAAATTTTTGAATATATAAAGGTATGATGCAATAATTATAGGGTTAATGTATTAGATTAATCAATATCTCAAAGAGTTATTGAAATGAATAAAATCACAATATGTGCACTGGTATATAAGTGGTACCACATGCATGAGGATTTCTGAATTTAATACATTGAAATTGGTGCTGAGCAAAGTGTATGTCATGGAAATGCATGTCTGTGGGAAGAGGGAAAACTATTACAACAATAATAATAGTGACCAAAGTCGAGATGTAAAAGAGGAAAAAGAGGTAGCTACATAACTAAATTCATCTGTAAATAGGAAATAGTATTATGGACTAGGGTAGACATTACATATAAAGGGAGAGAGTAAATTATATAATTTATTAGCAAGAACTAAAATAGAATTTTTTTTTTTTTTAAGTAAAAGCAGTGTAGCTCCGGCCAGTGAAGCTGAGTTGGTTGAAACATCATCCGTTACCAAAACATTGTGTGTCCGATTCTGGTCAGGGCACATGCCTAGGCTGTGGGTTCCATTCTCTGTCTAGGAGCGTGTGATCCCTGGTCCTGGCACATACAGGACACAGCCAACGATACTTCCCTCTTGCATGGATGTTTCTCTCTCTCTGCTTTTCTCTCCCTCTAAAAGCAATGAAAAAATGTCCTCAGGCGACCATTAAAGCAAAACTGTAAATGACTAAAAATCACACACCTCTGTGCTTTTCAGTATGCATGGTGTGTGCACAGTTGCAAAGGGATGACAGTGATTAACGGACAGGTGTGGAGTGGAGCAGTCATTTTGTGTTCCCTCTGCTATCTTCCCTCAGTTCCCCTCTGACACCAACAATAACTATGATGGACTATTTTGTGCAGGAAAACAGAATCTAACCTCAGATATCCTTCATGACTCTCAACTTTCTGCTTTTCTTTCTTAGGACTTTCCCTGATGTTTGGGGCAATTAACGCTTGCAGCAATAGCCTTCAGCTAACGGAGGATGGAAAGTGCAACTAACAGGCGATGGAGCACGGAAGGTGCTGGGGAAACAAATGGCAGAGCCTCTGGTCCTTCAGACAGGGCTGTATATTGGCTTAGAGGGCTCAGGTGAGTTCAGTCCCAGCAGCTTGCAGCAGTGATTTCATAAGCAAAACATCTTTCTGTGGCTATTCCATATTCGTTCTCTCATACTCCTTATCCCCGCTGCTTCTGCTTCCTCAGACCACTTCCGAAGAATCCAACTCCTTTTCACAGACTTTACTTTCAGACACTGAGATTTACACATGTAAAAGTTACATATTTTTTAAAACAATTAACTAAATTATATGATAAATTAGCTGTGAAGAGGCCATTATAAGATACAATTCTTCTGGTTGTAATGGCAAGTTCCCTCAAGTCCCCAAAACTGGACTCCAGTACTTACCAGGGTGAGAAACCTGCTCTGTCCTCTAGGGACCTTTGTTTTACATTTTCAAAGTGTTTTAATATACTTTACTGAAACTTCTTGTCTTCTTGTCTCCTTGTCCACCATGTTGCAAGTAACCACAAAACAAAACAAAAACAAGAAATGAAAACAAACAAAAAAACGCTTGGCTTCCTGAGTGTTGATTGGGGTGTTGAATTAAAAGCCATTTTGCCACGTGCACCATCTCCACTCAAAGCCATCCCCTTCTTGAAAAGGCAGGAAGTGGAGTCCTGCCATGTGATAAAAAGTAGGCTTCCCTTCAGAAGAGATCGAAAGGTAGAGATTACTATGCTAGACAGGTTGTAATCTCAGAGGAAAGTCAGAATTTAATAAGTAAGAAAGTAAAGAGCAATATTAAAGTGCATAGTGGAAGAACATAGAATGAAAAAAGTGAGTAGTTTGTTATATATGGAGATATAAAACACAGTATGAGAAAATCCACCCACATTGTATGAAATAGAATGGCAGTTCTGTTGGTGCCTGCGGTGGACAGATGTGTAAAGTTTACGAAATTAGTCCTGAAAGTCTTTGTAGAGGAAAGCAAGTACTGTTTAGGTTATACTATTTAGCAGAAGAAGGTCTAAATTTCCACACAACATTCTTTCTTGTGGAAGTTTCATTGTCCTTGTATCCTAAGACTTTGCTAGCCAATGGTTCCCTGGCTTCTCCTAAATCATTAGTTTATTGAATGTGGCAACCGAGTATGTGGTGTGATGGTTTCTGTGGGCATTTGATTGTGTCGGAATGACAGGGAAATGTGAATCCCACCTTGGAGCAGGCATGTCGTGAAGGATTTCTGAAAGTCTGATTTCTTATGGTCCTTGAACAGGTGGTAGCTATGTATTGGCAAGAGTTCAAGGTGCTGCTATAGCTTTCTTAGGCTCCTCTCCTCTGTGATTTCAAGCAGTGAAGAAGTAAATAGTAAAAATAGTGCAAACAGTGTATATTATCAATTGCAGTCTTTGACATTTTCAATTAAAAAACTGTGTCACAGTTACTTTCTCCATAATATAGTGGATGTGTAGGAAAAAATGCACATGTATCTACAAAATGTGGAATAAAATTTTAAAAATATTCAAGTCAGTTATAGTCAGTAAGACCATTTATGTAATTTAAGGTAAGTTGCTCAAGTGGCATAACAAAATGCATGAGATAATATTGAGAATTTGCCTGTAATTGGGACTTGAAATGGACCACCTCTTATCTAGGATGTCTCTATTATAATTTCAGAGTTTGCAACTGTAGGGAAGTAAAATTTGTCACCACAAAATATGTCTCCGGCATGAGGATTAATCTAGGCTAATGATTTTAAAGAAAAACAGATAACTCAGGAAGTTTTTCTTGTTACTGCTCCCAAAGTTTCTAAAATAATTTGAAATAAAGACCTGTTCCTGAAAGAACTACCAACGACAGTATATTCTGAGCTAGGCACAGTGGACAGGGGGGAAGCTACTATGATCCACTGTCCCTAGACGGCCCAGCAAATATTGTTTACTAAACATTAACTTTTTATCTCCTTGTTGTCTTACTTTTCTTTGAAGTCCCAGCCCCTTATTTCTTTTTCCTTAGTCTGAAAAGACATATGAAGTCTGTCCAGAAGGTATCCAGCCATGGCATATTAAAAAGGGAGACATTTATTGAAGAAGATACAAGAAACATTGTACATAGGGTAATGCCACCTCAGTCCCCTTCAAAATAGGCACCTTGGGACCTCACACACTTCAACCAATAGCCATCAGCTTCCCTGTTGTATTTTTCTGAATATCATCAAAGCTGCTTTTAGTTTTGGGAAAAGTCAGAAGCCACAGGGCACCAAATCTGGGCTGTAGTGGGGCTGAGTCATCTGGATAATTTGATGTTTCACCTAAAAACTCTTCATGGGACATGTCCCATGAGCAGGAGTGTTGTCGTGACGAAGCTGCCAATCACCAGTTGCCCATAACTGCGGCCTTCTGAATCATCTGAATAGTTTCTGCAGAGGAATGCTCGAGCTTCATGCAAAATTTGATGCAGCTCCGTTGCTCTCCTCACTCAGTCATTTTGAATGTAATGGCCACACAGAACACATGCTCACTCAATGGTGTCTACTGCCCCCACTGACTAGTACAGCGAAGGTGTCATTGTTTGTGCACGCGCATTCTAGTCCACTGTACTTGGCTGCCAGGTTACATCAATGTTGCCCAAACCATTCTTATCATATTAACAATGGCTGGACTTTTTCCGGACAGACCTCATATACTTCATTTTGCATTATTGTCTTTGGGTCTTTTCATGTTTATGTGAACTCATCATAAGTACATATTAAACTTGATTTTCTCCTGTTTCTCTGCTTCATGTTATTTTAATTTTTTGACCGGCCATAGGGACCAACAAGAGTAAAGGGGAATTTCCCCTTTCCCATACTATCCTTAAGGTAGTATTAAAATGGGTCCCCCATTACAATCATTTTTTCCTATGAACAAAATCAATGATAGTTCAGAACATCCTCTCCTAAATATGAAGCATTGAGAACAAACTGGAAGGCCCTGCATTCATAGCTTCATCGGGCCGTAGATTGAAAATACTCCAGGCAAAAGTGTTATACCGCTGCTGATGTGTGTGATGGAGTTAGGCCCATGCTGGTCGCGTCTGTGCTCAACATGTACAGACTTTTTCTTGTTATTTCCTAAACAATACAGCATGACAACTATTTACATAGCTTTTACATTGTATTAAGTATTTTAGGAAATCCAGAGATGATTTAAAGTGTATAAGAGGAGGTAGCTGAATTACATGTAAGTACTGAGGCCATTTTATATAAGAGATGTAAACATTCACGGACTTTGGTGTCCATGGGGTGTGGGCCCCAGGACCAAACCCATGCCGATGCTGGGGGATGACTATAGATCAAGAAGAAGGTCTTCTGGCTGGTGGCAGACTGCCTACCTCTTGCTGAGTCCTCAAGTGGTGAAAGGGGTGAGGGATATATCTGGGGCCTCTTTTATAAGGGCACCAATCCTATTCATGAGGGCTTCACCCTCATGACTGATCACCCTCTAGAGGCCTCACGCCCTAATACCATTACACTGGGCATTAGGTTTTCAACATGAATTTTAGAAGGACCCAAACATTCAGCCTATAGCAGCGTTTTGGTGTTTTTTTTTTTTTTATTTTTTATTTTCACTTGCTGAATATGGAAACCATCATTTATTAATAGTTATATTTAAAAATCTAATTTGGTACCAATCTTAAGTCTTATCACAAACTATGATTCTGCTCATCAATTCCAATGTGTGAAGGTTTTTTCCCATACCAATAAGCAATTCTGGGGACACAGATTGAGTGTCCTACAATTCAACTCAGTTCTGACACTGTGAACCTGGAAGTAGCATCAGATCCCACAGGTTCAGGGTGCAGTCCTACCAGACTGCCCACACCCCCCGTCCCCCACCCCCCGCCTTTACTTCAGACAGCCAGTTCCAAGTCTGTTTTGTCACCTGTGCTTCTAACCAAAATGCTGTAGATTACAGGTTCCAACAATCCCTTCCTAGGGTTTTATTATTTTTTTTAGAGTGGCTAACAGAACTCAGAAACATTTTAGTTACTAGATTACTGGTTTATTATACAAGAACAGTACTCAGGTACAGCAAGATGAAAGAAATTCAAGGGGCAATGTGGACCCCAGGAAGAAAGATTCACTTGATATGAACCCTGAGAAGGAATTTATCTCCTGAGGTGAACTCCCCATGTTCAAACAAGGGCCCAAATTTTATAAGTACTAAGAGCCTCATGGTCATTTCCTGACAGGAGCTCCTCATGCTCTTCATGTCCTCGGAAGAACCTCAGACTAAACTCCCAGCTTCCTGCACTACGCCCTGCTTGTTTGTGGCATCTGAGTCGACCCCTGCAGGGAAACCCTGATTTCATCTTTCCACGAATGGAGTGAGACCGGCTCTACCCAATCAGAACTGTACCGATTGTATCTTCGTTTTTATCTATACTGAACAATCAGAGCTGCGTGGTTTGGACTGCACAATTTTGACACTGGAAACACATTTGCATAAAACTGGAAATTTTGGTGGGGACTATTTTTTAATACAGGATGCCTCCCCTTTCTCTCAGTGGAGCACAATTTAAGCTGCTACTTGAATCTGTGTCTCCCAGTCTGCAGCATCTTTTGCTCAAATAAATCCTTTTTATTCTCTACAGTCTAAAATTAATTTTGGTTGATGGCAAAGTATTGGAAAAGGGTGTGGAGCTTCCATCCTACCTAAACACACCACTCTTCCTAAACCTCCACATATTCACCAACCTGGACATTCTCTGAACGCTGTCCTTCAGGGTTTTCATGGAGGCTTCATTACATAGGAATGATTCATTCATTCATTACTACCCCTCCCCTTCCTAGAGATCGGAGCGGGGGGGCAGGGTGTAAGACTGAAAATTCTAACCCTTTAGTCATGTTTGGGTCTTCTGACAACCAGCTCTGATCTGTCAGTGGGGTTTCATTAACCTAACAAAAGACACCTTTATTTTTCCATCATTTAGGAAATTCCAAGGGTTTTTAGGATTACTGTGCCAGAAATGAGGAAAAACACAAATACAGTTGACTCTTGAACAAAATAGGAGTTACAGCCCCTGAACCCTGTGTAGTCAAAATTTCCACATGACTTTTGACCCCCCGAAACTTAACCACTAATAGCCTACTGTTGACTGAAGCCTTGCCAATGAAATAGTTAACCCATATTTTGTATATGTGTACTATATATACACTGTATTCTATAAAGTAGGCTAGAGAAAAGAAAATGCTATTAAGAAATCCTTTACTATGAGGAAGTAAAAATATATTAGCAATATTTATTGGAAAAAATCCACATATAAGTAAACCTTTGCAGTTCATGCCCATGTGTTTCCAGTGTCAACTGTATATCATTCTTATTATAAATCACAATATCACAACATCACACACAAGTGGTGTAACAGGAATTTAAGAAATACTTTAGTGCACTAAATGCTATCCTTGGTATTTTGTTTTGAGTCCATTTTCTTCTATTTCTTAAAATTACAGCTTTTGTGTATTATACATTGACTGGCAGAGAGACAAAAATGGTATTTAAAGAAAAATCACAACATACTTTAAAATAGAGCATTACTTGAGCACGCTGCGAAGTACGCATTGCTAGTTTTACTGACCTAAGTTATTATTTTCCAATTTAATAGAAATAATGTGTAAAAAATAATGAATGGGCTAAATGTAAAACAAAACTTTTAATTTAAGCTAAGTAGCGTATGTATAACTCTTGCTAGATTTGATGTGCTTTATCTGCTATTTTTGTTACCAGACTAAAAGGGTTTACTTGCCTGTGCGCATCAAATCCTAATACAACACAAACTGGAGTTTGCCGAAAGAAAGTAGTGGTTTATTTTCATGGTGTGGCCAAGGCCCAAAGACACAGGTGACTAATGTCAAAGACCTGGCTCCCCTGTGGCTTTCGGAAGATGGGTTATATGGGGGAAATCATTAACCATGGTGACTGAGGGGGTTAGGGTCTGGTCTGGGTCACAATCCTGTTACTGAACATCAAGAGGTGTCCTGCTACCCACTACCGCCCTCTAGGGAAAAGGCTGGGTGCAAAGTTTTGGTGATAGAGGAAAGGAGCCCTTATTCAAAGGCTACACGGTTTTGGAATAACAGCTTTTCAGTGCCTTAGTCACTTAAGCTTATCAATGAAGGCTAAACTACTTAACTCTTTAGTTACAGCTATAATCACTTAAGCCTATGAATTTAGGCTACACTCTTTAACACCTGTGTTCTATAATTTCCCCATTAGTTTTTAATTATCTTCTATAGGGTTAGTTTACAAACTAAAACAACATAAAATACAAAACTACACAATTTTGAAAGAACGGCAGGCTTCTGCCTCAGAGCTTGTCCCCTCTAGAACACCCAAAGAAGAATAATCCTGCCACCTTCTGCCAGGCCGGCCGGATCCCGCTGAGTCAGTCTGCCCAAGAGTCAGTCTGCCCTCCTGTTATTTTAAATCTTCTGGCACGTAATTCAAGGCACTCTGGAGGCATTCAGCTTCTCAGCCAATCCCTTCCTACGCTGTTTAATGTAGCATCAGGCTACCTCCTCCTACAGCCCCTGCCTTCTCCTCAGTGATCTGATCAGATTTCTCTGTATCAGTCCCTATGGATTGGTCCAGGGTAGGAGGTAGTTATCAGTACATGTGGTCCTAATGTCAGCCACCAAGTCACTTTATCTGGTTTTGCAAATCTGATGGGCCTGGAGCTAAAAACAACTAGATGGCATCTCTAGTTTGACTGAAACTCTGTCTCTGGGGTCAAAAGACCCCGAGGCTTTGTTCCTAATATTATTTGATGCTGATCAGAACCTCATTGTCCTGAGGGCTTAATGCCTAAGGGAGTGGTTGTGCAAGGTGAGTCAGGGTGCTGGCTGAGACTAGTTTTAAGTGAAGAGAAAGAAGGTAAAAACAGTCATATTAAAGAAATAAAGTTCCTACCCAGTTACATTTTCATTGGCAGAACAGGGACAGAGGGATGGATTGTTGGGTATGGTATCATGTGCAGAATGTTGAACTTCGCAAAAGAGGGTCTTTGGTTACAAAGCAAGTGTGTCTTGGGTCTGGAACATTCCCTTCCATGAAGATGAGGAGCCTGTGCTGAGCATATTGCCTCATTTGACAACATCTCCTCCTGTTCTGTATCGGATGCGGACTTCTTTGTTCTGCGTACTCCTTCCATCAGTGGAGAAGAAATGACCCTTTCCCTCAGCAGGGGTGCGTGCACACCAGTCTCTCAGCAGCAGCTTCGCTGGGGGAGACCTCTGGACACAGGGAGCCAATGCTCACTATTGAAACTGGTCTTACTCTGTCTCTTCTTTCTGCGAGTAAAGCCTAGTTCCATCCAGTCCCTGCATCGGTGGTGTCTTTCTTGGTCTGAGGCCGGCTAACTATGCAGTAGTTCGTCATCCTGGAACAGCTACCCTCTTGTGGCAGGCATTGGGATGCTCTTTGTTATATTCCTAATGGGACTCCTCCCCCAGAGGTGGTAATGGTGTCATTGGCTTGAGAATTTACACTTATTACCTATTTTAAATTATATACGTATTTTATTACTAAGTTTGATAATAATCTATCTTTTTTAACTCTTGTTTTACTTAAATTGATGTTCCACACATATGCGAAAACCAATTAAGAAATGCATTGATGCAAATTGCTTGAAAAATGAATACTTCCCAAGAGTAAAATTAGGTATGTAACACTTGACATAGTTAATAATACTTATTTAAAGGGGATAATGACATTGTTCTGATTATCAGCTCATTTATATTCCCCTTGGGGTAGAACTTTTCTTGTTCTTATATTGATTTAATATATGACCCTATTAAGAAAGAACTATTCTTTAAGGTTTCTTAGCTCCATGTAGCTATGTTGCCATAATTTCTGGACAAATTTTAACTTGAATTTTAACAAGACAACAGTCTAAGAATGTGGGAGGAGCTCCGTCCAGCAGCATGCTCCTCCTGACCACCACAGATGAGAAATAAATCATCCCGGACACAATCTTGCTGTTCCAGCAGGAAAGGGGCTGGCAACTCCCTCCAGTGGGGAGCACCCCACGCCCTTCTCCCAAATGACTTTTATTGGGAATGGTATGTGTAGGTGTATACAGCATACATGCATAGCTCATCAATCAATGCCAAAAGGCTATAGTCATACAAAAACAGGTATTATCTATAGATAACAGTTGAAGAAACACAGAGATTTGTCATAGCTCAGGGTCTGTTAGTCACGCTGATGCCAGAGGGTCTTTGAGATATGTTTCGTGAGATAAGGAGTTTACTCCTTATGCCTTGAACTTAAACATCCGGTTTATATCACCAGGGCTATGCAAAACAAGGCAGAGCAAGCTTCAAAAGATACAATGTATTTATCGGGCCTGATTCCCATGGGAACCCTTGGTGTTAGAGTTGGGTCATGTCTGCCACCTGCATCTTTACCTGGTTTTCCAGGGAGACTTACTAGCCCCTTCCAGGGCTTGCTCTTGCAGAGCTACAGTCTCAGAAACCACACAGAGTGGTCCCCAACATAAGAAATCTTTTCTTTTCTAGCCTAATTTTGTTCATAAGAAAAGTTGAAATCTCTTAGGAGCTTAAAAAATGTATTCCTTTCCTTTGATTCTTCTCTTCCTGGCACATGCATGAAGATTATTCAAATTCCTATTTCTGCTACAGCTTCAAAAAAGAGTCTCGCCTGTTTAACGGAGTTGTGAGAAGCTTTGTTACTCACTATGCTGTTAACCAAACTCTCCTCTGGAATCCTTGAATATGAAATCTCCCTTTATCTTTTATTAATTTTAGAATTTATCACATATTATTCATCATGCTCTTGGATTTATTTTTCTCTTTATTCATTATAACACATAGAGTAGTGTATTGCATTCATGATATACCCAAATTTCGTTAAAACTTGTATAATTAAAATTACTGATTCAGAAGCAAGTCTTCTCAAATCACATCACATAAATTAAAACAAAATAAAAATCAACATAATAAATATAATAATCCTTTATAAATGTAACTGGTTTCTGGAAAGATACAGTTTTTGTGTCACTATGTTGTGATATATTAAATATTTGTCTGGGGCCCTTTAGCCCCATAAACAGGCATTGTTATATTGATACTTTCATTTTTTAACAAAAAAAAGGTTGAATCATAAAAATATTTTTCCAACTCACTACATACAAATAAAAGTAAATAAAATATATGTAACAGGAAATTTGGGGAGAAGATGCTGGCTGCTTAACAAAATGTGAGGTTTTCTGCCTGAACTCACTTGTCTCTCCTCCCAGTCTGTGTTTGGCTGTGGCCCTGAAATAGCTTCAAGCCCACGGCGTGCAAGGAGAGGTGCAGGGTGTCCTGGCTGGGTGACTTAGTTGTTTAGAGCATTGTCCTAGGCACCAAAAGGTTACAGGTTCCATCCTCCATCAATATTTCTCTTTCATGTCGATGTTTCTCTCTCTCTCTCCCTTCCCCCGCCCAAATCAAACATATCCTCAGATGAGGATTTAAAAGGAGAGAGAGAGATGCAAGGTGCCACGCCCATTTTGCTTTGTGGACTTTACTCAAAAGCTCTCTCCTATGAAATGTCACCTTCTGATGGTAACATTGCTTTTCCCAGGGCAGCTGTAGTGCATTAATGGCTTACTAATCCAAACTCTCTCAGCGCTTGAGCAGGAAAACATCACTGGTTTATTACAATTTTTAGAATAAGACTCTATTTGTATTAAGCCCCAGGAATGCAGGTGTTAATTTATTATAGCAGATACCACAACCTTAAATTAATGCGTTATATCCATGTAATGTTAGGCAATAATGAACTTCAATATAGAATTTTATATTTATATTTCTGATGGATTAACCTGGATAAAAGAGAGTCAATTACACAACATGTGGCAGCACTTTGCATTTTTTAAAGTTGACTGGTGATCACAGGAACTTAAAAATAGCACTATAACCAACCTGACATTTTATCCGCATACACTCAATACGCCTTACAGAATATTGGTAATGCTTAAGCCTGCCCCCCTTTTTCTGGCTTAAGTCATTAATAAAAAGTCCCTTCCTCTAAAATAATATTTTTCATGTTTCTTAATTTTTCTTTCCATTTAGCATAACAAAATCATCTGCAATACATGACAGGGAAGTCTGGAAAAGTAGAAAAAATAATATAATGGAGAGAAGCAGAATAAATAAGCTTGTTAGTACGAATTTGTAGCCAGATTTTGTGCCTTCCTGAGGTGACTTATAACCCACAAATCCAGAAAGGTGTATTTTTCTACCAGTTTAAGCACAGATCCCTTCCTCTTGCCCAAATACCAATGTATCTTATATATAAAATAAGTGACCCAAACGTTTTACAAAGAGAGTAAGAGAAAGAATACCTTACTGAAGTGTGGCTTCCTTTAACAGACACTCAGTCCACAGAGCAGCTGGGTCTGCAGACTTATGGTGCTTAGGTGTGAAAGCAACCCCGAGAGCTGCTATCCCGAGGCTTGGCACCTGTAAAATCCTAAAAAAATTAAAACATGCATACCAATAAAGGCAAAGTAACTAAAGTTAATCAATATATTCTAAGAATTACATTAATGCATTCATGTTAAGAGAGAGATTGATTTGTGTAGGCTGACATACATTTGCTATACCAGAATTCCTGTATTGGCATTTTAGCTCCCTAACTTAAGACATTGACTTACTTTATTTCTCCAAACTAGGTTTCCTCATCAAAAAACTGGCGTAAAATATTTTAGCTTATATGTTTACAGTGAGGATTTAATGAGACAGAACAATTCTTGGCACATAGAAACTGTCCCGTAGGTGTGCTTTGTTACTGACATTTTGACTATTAATAGCAGTGGTGGAGGCGCTGGTGGTGGTGGTGATGGTGGTAGAGTAGGTATAATAATTGCTCTTGGTTCTTTCCAATTTTTGCTTGGTCATGTAAGTATCAAATATTTCTCTTATATATAATTACAAAATTCTTCTTATTTCATATTAAATCAGACAGCCACACTGTTATACAAATTTTAAATTAAAATAGTCTTATTAGCACTTATGAAAATAGTTTTTAGTGTACTGATTCTTATCTGTTAATTCAGAAAAGCAGATCATTAGACAGTGACATTTTATACTTCCCATAAATGGCATCTGAGGAGAAGCGGTTTTAATTTTTGACCTCCAAATGTGCCAGATTGTAATTTCAAGGACTATATCTAAATATTTTAAGCGACCTCCATAAGACAAAATCAGTTGTCTTATTTTTAATTCAGGATAAATTTTCCATATAGTATGTTTCTTTATGATACAAAAAAGCATTTCCAGTACATAAGTGGTATATAAAACTTTATTTAAAATCTTATGACTTAACATACATGATGCTAAGCATTGAGGGAAAATGTGTCATGTAGAAATATTTTTGTAATTTTTCTGAAGATTAAGTAAGTTAAACCCTGTAAATTATACAACACTTCTTTCAATAATGTAATCTATAGAGAACTCTATTACAAAAACGCACATTCTCTGCATATTAAGCAACTGAGTTATCTGCCACATATAACATCATATGAGAACACACTCCGAGGACTGAGGTTTACCAACAGTAACTTTTGTGAGAGAGGAAGGGGGGGAGAGAGAGAGAGAGAGGGAGGGAGGCAGAGACGGGAGTGGGACGAGGAGACTGAGGGAGGCAGTGAAGAAAGGAAGGAAGAAGCAAGAGAGAGCACAACAGAGACTTGTGTATATAAACTGGTATTTTAGTGTTTCCATCCTTGTTTTCATCAAATTCTCATAAGATTTAAGACCCAACTCAGTTTAAAAACTATCGTAATAAAATATCTCCAACTAATATTTTCCGAAACGCTATGAGAAACAAAGAACTGATCAAATCTTTGGCCTACTTCAGTTAACCTATTATTTTTGTATTACTGACTTATGATGTCTTTTTTTTAAGATTGATTTATTTATTTATTTTTAGAGAGAGGAGAAGGGAGGGAGAAAGAGAGTGAGAAACAGCAATGTATGGTTGCCTCTCACATGGCCCTCACTGGGGATCTGGCCCGCGACCCAGGCATGTGCCCTGACTGGGAATCGAACCGGGACTCTCTGGTTCCCAGCCCGCGCTCAATCCACTGAGCTACACCAGCCAGGGCTTGTATTACTGACTTATGATGTCTTTAATGGCTTAGTTTGTTAAATATGTTAGTTTGATAAAATAGTTAACTGAATGCTTTAATAGTTTAATTTGCTGACAAATGTTTTTGACACAAACCTAATAAGTTAAATTGATCATTTACTTTGTGCAATTGAGTGTGTATTTTTACCCCTAACAAGAGTTAGTGTTTGCTTTGACGGGAAACTGGGAAAGTCAAGGGCATAACAGAACTTGGAGAATTTAAGCATGCCATCTGTTTGGATGAGGGTGCAAACAGTCACGAACATTAGGGCTTTTAACACTCCAGGCAAAACTGGATTCACATTTGTTCCTTTTTGAAAAATAATAGGATTTATTTTGTGTTTCCTTTTTTATAGTTAGTTAAATTAGTAGCTGTTTTTAAAAGAAATAACACTATTCCATACTATCAAAAGGTTCATTGTCATAGTACATACATAAATATTTTAGATATACCAGTTTCCCTAGAATATTGACAATTCATTCAGTTATATCTGAAAAAAGTAGCAAAATGATAAACTGCCAAGTAGAGAGACTTAATTAAGAAAAATTAATAACAATTTAATTGCTTTTCCTATTATTTTTGTCTTAATTAATTACCTCTGCTTTGGGCAAAATAAAGAGAACTGAAATGAGTAGAAGAAGAATTAATCAGATTCCAATCAAGATACTTGCTTGTTACTTTTGTAAAATATATTTGGGAGAAGAAAATGAATCCTTTGGCTACATTCAGTTTGAAATTATGTTTCAATTACTCATGCCACTCTTTACTCCATTTTTATTAATAATCAAATTTAAATCATTTTTAAAGGGTGGGTGGTAAAAGGCTAAATTATGTCATTTTTATTGGTAACAAGGAAGAACTTTAGGAAAAATCTCCACAAATATTTTAGTTAGAGCTTTAATCTATTTTTGTTCAAGTTGATGAGTGTGACTTTAACTATTTTTTTCATTGCTTCTCTAGTACATGAAGTGATGATATAATCATAATGAAAACAAAAGTTAACTAAGGTAAATTATTGATAACTTCAGGTATTTATATGATTATGTTATAGGTTTAATAGCATTACGCAAATCATATCTAATCAGTTTTCTCTCTGAGATGAATGAAATTATGATGTGGATTGTCTATAACTGATTGCATAGTTTATGTGAAAATAAGACAGCACAGTCTCTGAATCCAGGAATACTGGATAGTGCCATAGACAGCAATGTAACATAGGAGGAAAGGTATACTTAGGAATTGTGATATCCTTTTCTTAATGGCGAATGACCTGTTAACTGAATTTATGATCTCAGAAGATCATTCTTAAAAAAAACTTAAATCGACATGTTTAATCAACAGTCACAAAGAATTATAAATAGCTGTCAGTAAAGCAGATGGCTTTCTGGCTGCCCATCCTGCTGCTTCTGCCTGTCACCTTTTTCTCCAGAGCTGTGATAACCAGAAAAAGTTTCCTTTATTGGGTACATGATGTGTTTATAATTGCACTCAAACATTTTTAAAAGGTTACTTTTTAGATCTTCTAAACAGAAGTGAAAAATATAAACAATTTTAATGGTAAGCACACCCATGAAGTTCCAAAATTTCCAAGACAACTCAAATTTGGTAGTAAATCATAGAATTTCTTTCTTATTTCTTTAATGTCACCCTCTTCCTCCTCTCCTGCTTTCTAGAAATTCTCTAAAATAGGTAGGGATGTGTGTTGCTATTTTCTTTATTAATATTTTTAATAGAAAATTATTTGGGGAAAATAAAGAAGATACTGAATAGTGGGATACAGATATTCTTGTAGATATTTATTTTTATGATACATTATTAAGAAAAGAAAAGAAAAGAAAAGAAGAGAAGAGAAAATAAGAGAAAAGAAAAGAGAAGAACCATGGCTCGTGGGGGTCAGTGAATTAAGCACTAGACTGTGAACTAAAGGATCACCAGTTCGATTCCCAGTCAGGGCATATGCTTGGGTTGCAGACCAGGTCCCCAGCAGAGAGCGCTCGAGATGTAACCACACACTGATGTCTCCCCCTCTCTTTCTCCCTCCCTTCCTCTCTCTAAAAATAAATACATAAAATCTTAAAAAAAAAAAAAAAAGAAGAAGAAGAAGAAGAAAGAAAATCTCCTAGGGACTGAGTTGCAAAATAAATTCAAATACATGACAGTAAATAAGCTTTGAAGTAGCTGTTATCTTACCTTATCTGGTCCCGCATAGCCTCATTAGTGTTTTCTCACTGATGAGGGGGAAAAAATGCACTTATGATCTAGCAAAGACAGTTGTTTCAGGACCTATAAACTAACAGAAATTACCAATGGCACAGGGAACATGCTTTTAGAGATCAGCCATAATCCAATGATCAAGACGAATAATCTTGGAAGAAAACTATCAGTTAGATATAGAGATAGAATATAAAATAATCAGTTATGGTCCCTAGCTGCTTTGAAAGAAACAAATAGGAAATATGAGATTTATTATTTTAAAAGAAAATGGTAAAGAATATTCTAGAATTGAAGAAGTGTTCAGATTAAAAAATAATGTCAAACAAGACCACAAAGGGATAGTTAAAATGCTAAGTGTTAATAAGGTAAAATAAAAACATATCTCTTCATGGGAGAAATCATAAAGCTGATTTTTCCATGAAATAATAGAAAATAAGACTGACAAGTGATTTCCAGTCAGTAGCAGTAGATGACAATGTCAAAGCATAAGGTGAAATAGTTGTCAATCCAGAATACTTTACCTAGTGATGTTATATATTGTGCAATACATTTATTTATTCTCCATAACTATATATACATTATACTTATTTTTAATGTACATTATGAGTGCACTTATATAAATAATATGGTATTTTCTTCTCAGCATGACCAATTTAACTGTGACTCAATGGATGATTTCACATTTGGCAACTATTGTATTTACACTAGGAATTACAAAATACACTTAGAAATGCAGTTTGAGTTTAATTCATTTTTCATTTAATTTGCAAGTGTAATTTCTATGAGTCAGTAATCACATACCACTGAGGCTTAATTTCATGAAATAACACAAGAGTCTACTTACAAAGGAAGTGATAAAGTTATAAATGTCTAAAATTATTAAGGGGTTGTCAGACGATGATGGAAATTAAAATTGGGAAGTAGGTGCTGTTGTTATTTGACCTATTTTCTCCTGCATTGTCGTTTCCCATCTGGCTTTTATTTCTAGGCCCGCATATGAAAATAACAAGGTACATACTGTATACAAATTTTGGGACAGTTTATGAACAGGAAATATATATCTTTTAAAAATCAAGACAATAAACAGAATGAGTTTTGATTAAAATGGATGAGAGCTAGGCTTAACAGCAACAATAACGAAATGACAATAACATGAAAACAACAACACATGTGAAAAACTGCAAGGACAATTTAAATTATACTCTGATCACCATGATGCAATTAACTTGGGGGTTGGTGATTGAGCTTGAGATATTAAAGGAGACAGTTTCCAGAGAGAACAATAAAATAATTTTTGGTGTAAAACATTTCATCCTTCTCCTTGCCTTTCTCCCAAATGTTGGCATACAACACTCCAAACTTCAAAGGCAACGTTAGGGTCACAGAAAACCTAGTTTGTGTTGAGGGCCAGTGAAAATATGAAACAGTCAGTGAGTTTAGCTTTTGATTTCACTCCTTTGATATTGATTTGTCAAAATGTCCAGGAAAGATTGTTGACCGCTGAGAGCAATATCTTTTTCAAATTCTGCTTCTCCTAAAGAAATAAAAGGTAAACTTTGAGAAATGTAGTTAGTTTTGTTGTAGGAATAAACAAGATTCTGTGGGTATTTGATACCTGGTCTCTCTTCCCATGGGCTCATCTCTTCACTCTCTTGGAAATCACTTGAAGTGAATCGGAGCGGGGTCTGCGCGTCCGCCCTTCTCCAATACCCTTCAGCAAAAGAACAGCTCATGCCTCCTCTAGAATATGCACTCCAGACCAAAATAATAAAATGTCTTCAAATAAAAGTATAAAAATAATCAACAGTACACGTAGGGAAAATACCAATTGTGAAAAGTACTACATGAAATGAAGAAAGAAAGAGATATATATGATAAATAATGCCATGGACACAGATAAGTAATGAATTGCTGAGTGGGAAGAGCTAGTTATATAAAGAAGAATAAAAAATGATCAATCATATGCTGTGAGATTTTTGAAAGCAAAACAAAAGGAAAGATGTCAATGTCAGAGCACTGAAAGTCTCATTTCTTTTTAATGGAGGAACATAAAATTTGAAATAAAATTAAGAATAAAAAACAGGGATGTTCTCATTTATGCATAAAGTTCCAAATGAGAAATAAGGAATAACCTGCTCTAGACATATTAAAATGTAATTTAAAAATATGAATAATAATAAAATTTTAATTATTCCACAGAAAAGGAAATAGTCATGCAAAAAAAAAAGGAGATTTCTAAGTAGATTCAGGTTTTTAATTGAAATAGAGAATGTCTTAGGGAGAAAGGTATAATAATTTGTCTTAAGGAAAGTAATTAGAAATTAGAATTCTATCTTGTGGCATATTCTACTTAAGTAATATAAATATTTTCAGAAATGCATGAACATTGTACTGTGAAGAAACTTTGTTTTAGTTTACATATGTTATTGAAATTAAAAATAGGGAGAGGCCTATCACAAAAAGGATTATGTATATTACCATGTCATCTGCAAATAATGACAGTGATACTTCTTCCTTTCTAATGTGGATGCCTTTTATTTATTTTTTTCTAGTCTCATTTCTGTAGCCAAGACTTCCCACCCTATGTTAATTAATAGTAGGGGCAGTGGGCATTTTTATCTTGTTCCTAATCTCAGAGGAAATCAGATTTTAGCTTTTCATAGTCGCATGTGATGTTAAGTATGGTTTTGTCATATATAGCCTTTATTATGTTGAGGTATGTTCACTCTGTACATACTATATTGAGATTTTTTATTATAAATGGATGTTAAATTTTGTCAAATGCATTTTCTGCACCTACTGAGACTGCTTATATGTGTGTGTGTGTGTGTATGCATATATGCATAGATATTTACTTCTCACCTGAGGGTATGTAGATATGTTTATTAATTTGAGAGAAAGAAGATGGGAGAGAGAAAGAGAAACATTGATGCAAGACAAAAACATTAATCAGTTCCCTCATGTACACTCTCCTACCAGGGATTGCACCCACAATCTAGGAATGTAACCTGATTAAGTATTGAACTCGTAGACTTTTGGTGTTTGAAACAATGCTCTGACCAACTGAGCCATCTGGTGAGGGTGACATATGATACTTTCAATGTATTACTTAGTTTTTTACATTTATATTAATCAGAGATATTGAGCTCTAATTTTCTTGTTTTGTATTGCCTTTGTCTGGTTTTGGTATCAAGTGGTTTTGATGGACTCACAGAATGAGTCTAAAAGAATTTCTTCCTCTTAATTTTTTCAATAACTTCAGAAGAATGGGAATTAATTCTTCTTTAAATGTTTGGTAGCACTTATATAATTCAACATAAAAAAATCCAATAAAAAATGAGCAGAGGACCTTAATAGACATTTCTTTGAAGAAATCATACAGATGGTCAACAGATATTTGAAAAGATGCTCTACATCACTAACCATCAGGAAAATGCAAATGAAAACCACAATGAGATATCACCTCACACCCGTAAGAATGGCAATTATTAAAAAGGCAAAAAATAACAAGTGCTGGTGAGGATGTGGAGAAGAGGGAACGCTTATACGCTGTTGGTGGCACAGCAAATTGGTGCAACGATTATGGAAAACAGCATGGAAATTCCTCAAAAATTAAAAATAGGACTACAGAATGACCCAACAATCCCACTTCTTAGAGTTTAACAGAAATAAACAAAACACTAATTTGAAAACATATATGTACCGTTATGGTCATTGCAGCATTATTTACAATAACCAAGATATGCAAACAAACTGGTGCCCATCGATAGATAAATGGATAAGATGTGATATATATATATGTGTGTGTGTGTGTATATTCACATGTCCAAGGTTTTCTGAAACGTGATCTTGTCATTGTTTATCTTCTTTTTCTCTCCACCTCTCATATATATGAGACTTCTAGGAAAGGAGGCCCTTCCTTCCTTCCTTCCTTCCTTCCTTCCTTCCTTCCTTCCTTCCTTCCTTCCTCCCTCCCTCCCTTCCTCCCTCTCTACTTTTCTTTTCTTTCTTTCTTTCTTCTATAAAGTGCAATTTACACAAAGTAAAATGCATAATTCTTAAGTGTATAGTTTGGTGAAAACTAACTTATATCTGCTCCTGGAAAACGACCATCCAGATCAAAACAGAGAATAATTCCATCCACCCAGGGAGTTCTGTCTTGTTCCTTGAGTTTCAATTATCCTACCTCCCTTCATAACTACTCCTCTGAATCCAATTAAAATAAAAGTTAATTTTGCTTATTCTAGAAACTTACATAAATGTAAGCATAAAATATAAAAACTGACCTAGTGTGGGGTTTCTTTAGCTCAAGTTGTTGTTCATCCAAGTCCAGGTAGTAGCATGCATAATTTTTGTTTCTTTATAACATTCAACAGAACTCATTTACTCTGTGTTTATCTGTTTTCCTGATAATTAACATTTGGGCTATTTCCAGTGTAGGGTTATTATAAATAAAAGATCAATGAATAATCTTGGATATTTGAGTGTCTGTGTATGTGAGCACATAATACTCTTTTCCTGTGTCTATATTTTAGGATTGGAAGTGTTGGGTCAGATTAGTCATGTGACCAAATTTACTGGACGCTGACAAACTTTTCATTGCATTCTTTGCAGTTTACATTACCATTTAACATATATGAGCAATTCATTTAGTCAATATCTACTTTTTCAAACTGGTTTTATATACCTTTTGAATTCTAGTTATTCTGCTGAGGTGGAGTAGTAATTCAGCGTGGCTTAAATTTATATTCCAGTGCTACTGTTAACTAATGATGTTGAGATTGAGATACTTTAGGGAAATGTATGTTGAAGGCTTGCATCATTTTGTAAACTAGATTATCTGAATTTTTCTTACCAATTTTTAGGAGTTTCTTAAATATCCTCATATGAGGCATTTGCCACATAAATATTGAATTTATTTTCTTCCTCCATTTGATTTACCTTTTAATTTCCTTAATACTATTTTTTAGTGAACAGTATTTTTTCAAATTTCTTAACATTTAACTTTACTTTTTTGAGTTTTGAAACTTTTCCAAAAATCTCCACCCAAATCTGGGTCACAAGACCGTTTTTGTTGGCTTTACTCTAGAAGCTTTACAGTTTTAAACCCTTATATTTGGACTGATGATCCACTTCTAATTAAAGTTTGTGTATGGTTTGAGTTAGAACATAAGGCTAACTTTTAGTTACAGAGAAATTCAGTTGCCCACACCAAAATTTATTAAGAATATCAAAGATGGTAAAGGGATTGACTAAAGAACATTTCTGCACAACCCATAGACATGGACAACCAATATGGGGATTCTCTTGAGGAGGGGGAAGGGAGAGAAAGTGGGAACAACTATAACAGCATAAACAATATGAAAGCAAAATATAAAATTTATTGACAAATGATATGCACCAACACCAAGAAAACTGTATCACACTTATAGTCTGATTCATGCTTTCAACTTAGAGTTGATTTTTAAATGACTTGGTAACCTGGAAAATTAATCTAACATCATCATTGTAGATAAACTGGCTAAGATAAAGTTAGAATAAAAAACAACACAGAAAAAACAAAAAAATATTTTTCTTTCCCATTGAATGTCTTTGGTGTTATTGTCAAATATCAAGTGACCCCATGTGTGTAGGTTTGTTTTTGAAATGATATGTTTCTATTCCATTGACCTATTTGTATGCCTTTGTGTTGATACCACACTCTCTGAATTACAGTATTTTATGCCACAGTTTAGATGGATATCAAGAAAATCATACAGAGTGAAAAAAATCTCAAATTTGGTCACACATGTTTCCATTTGTATAATAATTTGAAATAACAAAATTATAGAGATGAAAAGCACAATAGTGAACTCCAGGAGTTAGAAGAGTAAATAATACATTGATCTCTATAAAGTTCGCCTTTGAAAAAATGTGCTTTCACAAACAGTTCATGATATCAATGTATTATCATTATAATGTAGTGTTTCCTTACAATTAATGACAACAGTCAACATATTTAATGTGTATAAGAATTAGATTCTAATTATTTTAATCATAAAATATGAATAATGTAATGAAACTATGTATTAAATATATAATAATGAGTAAAGTGAAATTTGAAATTATTGAAGTGTTAAGAAAGAAATCTGCCATTGTTTTAGCAGAATTATGGGGTTACCTGAGGTTAATTCACAGATGCCTTTGGTAGATATCATGGAAGGCGTATGTCAGTGAAAATCACTGAAAAAATACAGAGTAAGAATATAAAATAGTGTGTAGTTAAAGACAATCTAAAAATTGCTATCAAAAGGACAGATGTATACATTTCTAAATTGATAATCAAAGCATAATGGACCTTAGTTACCTTAATTAAAGTTGGTTTACAAAATAATATTGTAAAGTTTATCTTCCACAAGTATTCTTGTTGCTCAACAAATGCTAAAATATATTTAAAAAACAATAATCTTTTTTAAAGTACATATAAAGCAATAAAGTTGATATCATTAGTATATCAATATGATTTTTGCAGCTATTTTTCCTTAAACTTTTAATGAATGGATTGATACAATAAATATTAATATTCCTATTATCTATAATTTGTAATCATCCATTTTCACTAAATATATAATCGTATTCCACACTGCATTTTTAAAACTTGCAACTTAATGTTATATTTTAAGTTGTACATTAAGCTAATGATAATTTATATTTTATTTTTATCTACTATATATAAAGGTGATACTTTTATTACCTAGTAAAGTGATGTTTATTAATTATGCTATAATATTAAATCATGGATTTAAGTAAAATTAAAGTTAATACAAATATAGCTACAACATAAAAATACTATAACTGTTAATGTTAAGGATGGAGAAGAAAACAATTTGAAATTTCATCCTGCTCACTTTCCTGATGATGCACACAATATCCTTTATTAACACTTTTCTATCATTCAACCCTTCCCCAGCCTTTGGATCTGTGTTCTAAGTGATGAACATCCCAAAACGAACTGGCAAACATTTGTGGGTTCACCAAGGTCTGAAAATCATTGGGATTCTGATCTCTCGCACTAGCCAGTTCTTGCCACTAAAAATCGGGAAATTTTGCCTTTACTCCAGCAAATGCCCACAGTCACTGCTAGGTTTGCCCTGCTTTCTACCATGAATTAGCACTATAAGCAATACTTGGTCTTTTCCCTCCTAAGAGAAGAGCTTATTTCTTTGGAAGTTATTTCGTTTATATTTCTGAGAAGCTATTATTTCGTAGCTTAGCTAATATTTTCACAATGTTAATACAGAAATGAAAATCTCCTGTAAATTTGAATACCCTGACCTGAACAAACCCATCACTATTTATTGAAAAATTAAATGAAATAGGTATTTTACTGGGAAATAAATTGAAAAATTCACTCACAGAGACATAAGAAATACTGGGTAAATTATAAAAACAAATTGCATAGTTTATAGGTGAGTTTTACTAAACCATGGAATAGAATTTTTTTTTGTTATTCAAACCTTTCCAACATCCAGAACACAATTTAAAAGGCTCAATTCATTGTTATGCAACAATAAGTGATGCAAAATGGAATGCAGATAGTCCAGGAAATGTAAACCATCACACAAGCTCGTGTGCGATCAGAGGTGGGGCTAGCGTTTAGCCAGTGAACAACACAGAAACCAGAATGGTTCCTAACTGGCTGTGTGTTTTCTGTAGTGGTGTGGCTGTATCTAATTCTCTGTTCCTCTGCCTGACTGGCACATGTCAGAGCTCGGGTGACTGGTGTTTTTTTTAGAGTAGTTACTGATTATTTTTTAATAATAAGTGTTACATTTATGTGATTATTTTCTCCCTTTGCTTTACAATATTGTTATTCCTCTATTTTTCTAATATAGACATACCTCTACTTAAGATGGAGCTATGTTCCAATAAACCCATCATAAGTTGAAAATAATGTAGGCCAAAAATGCATTTAATACACCTAACCTACTGAATATCATAGCTTAGTTTGGCCTACCTTAAACATGTTCAAACTACTTACTTGGGGCCACAGTTGGCAAAATCATGTAACACCATAAATACACTGTAGAGTATCTGTCGTTTACTCTCATGATTGCGGGGCTGACTGGGAGTTGTGGCTTGCTCCTGCTGCCCAGCATCATGAACGAGTACCTTCCAGCATCTCACTAACTCGGGAAGAGATCAAACTTCAAAATTTACAGTATGGTTTTGCACAATCATAAAGTCAAAAAATTATAAATTGAACCATTTTAAGTCAGAGATATCTGCATTCATATTTTAAATATTTTTAAAAAAAAATTTTTGTTGTCATTCAAGTATAGTTGTCTCCATTTTCACCTGACCACGCCCTCCACCCACCCATCACACTCCCACCCTTGAACTTGGCTTTGTCCCCTTTGGCTTTGTCCATATGTCCTTTATACATGTTCCTTTGATGGACCTTCCCCTGTTATCCCCTATTATCCTTCTCCCCCCTCCTCTCTGGTTACTGTCAGTTTGTTCTTTATATCAATGTCTCTGGTTGTAGTTTGCTTGTTTGTTTTGTGGATTAGGCTCCACTTATAGGTGAGATCACATGGTATTATTTGTCTTCTATCATCTAGCTTAACAGATATTCTTAATGAGCAAAATATCCAGTATCCCTGGTTAAAAATATTACCTTAATCATAAAATACAACTGTTTCTAAAAAGCATTCTGTGTCACTGCCCTATGAGATGATCTTGATATGGGAACTCAAGAATTACAGAGTTTAGCTTCAGTCACAGTGGATAGGCTTAAGTGACTAATGCATGTGGAAAGCTGTTATCCCAGGAACTGGAATACATTACTTACCTCACTTACTCCAGGAGGTTGAACCTTTGTGTCCCAGGGTGTCTGCAAGGATGATTTATCTGAGCCATTGTGCTCCAGGGAGGATATTTCAGTGAGGCAGATAAAGAATTGTTGATCAACAGATAAAGAAGTACTAGGAAGATGGCCACTGGACTGCAACTCTTATCCAACTACCATTTTTTCCAACCCCTCACCTACCTTTTCTTCTCCTTATAAAAATGTTGACTTGATGGTATGTTAAGATATTTTCTGAGGGTACATAACCTGCCATCTTCTCAGATTGCTGGCCTCTAAATAAGCGCATGTAAGGTTTAAATCCTTGTCTCTACTTATTGGTTCTGGTAGTGACCGGCAGCATGAATGCCAACTTTTTTTTATTTTAATATCACTTTTAATTTCACAGTATTTTTAATTAATATTGCCATATAATGTTTTCCATATTCTACAGGTCAATTTTTTTTTCATTTTTTTCACTCTGTATGGGCTATTCCTGCACATATTCTCTTTCTGATATACTTTCACAAAATCTTGTGATATTCTAAATTCCTTTACAGTTGAATTTGATTACTATATTATTTCTGGAATAATTAACATCTTTTAGTATTTTCATCCAAAAAATAAACAGTATGTCTTCCTATTTATGTACATATTTCTTTGATTCTTGTTAATATTATATAGTCTTTAATTTTTTTATTGTATTTTATTGTTTATGCTATTACAGTAGTCTCAGCTTTTTCTCACTTTGCCCACATCCACCCAATCCTCAACCTCCACTCCTTCAGGCAATCCTCATATCATTTTCAATGTCCGTGGGTCATCCATACACATTCTTTGACTAATCTCCTCCTTCTTTCATCCAGTCTCCCATCACTCCCTTCCAATGGCTGTCAATCTGTAGTTTTTAATATAGGTATTGATACTATACACACAGTTCTTCTTATGTTTATTCTTATATATTATTTATTTTTGTTTGTAAGTAGGAATTATTATTACTCTTTTCTAAATAGTTAATTCCTGTTCTCAGAAAAGCTTTTTGTATTAGTAGGGTATTAGAGAATAAATGCAACTTACTGAATTAATTAATTTATTCCAATTATTAGTATTGATAGGCAGTAAAAGAGATGGAAAATCCAGACAGACCAACTACTTTGGAGACAACTGAGAATGTTGTCAAATAATTACTTTTCAAAAAAAAGCATAGGATTCCAGAGACAATTATTTGAAAACTTCAAGAAATAGGTAATGCCAAACATTATTTAAAAATTTCAGAGTCCAGAAAAAAAAAAAAAGAGCTTTGAAATGCTTTTAACAGGGTCAGTATGATATTGATGCAGAAATATAAAAGTGCAGAACAATCTCACTTGTGAATACTGAAGCAAATATCTTAAATAAAATATTACAAAGTAGAAGGAAGAAGAAATTTCAGAGGACTATGAAGCATGGCAAGTAGGGCTTTAGCTTTATTTTGTGGTTCAATCATAAAAAATTTGTTTTTTATTAATACCAATAGAAAAATAAAATCTTCACAGATGACAGAATGTCTTTTGTTCAGATAATTGATAAATAAATAAATACGTGCATACATATATACATATGTAAATTATAGATATAAAATATGTCAAATAAAAATCATAAATGATCTTAAAAATGCAATATTGCATAAATATAACCACTCCAGGCCTACTTTTGTAGTAACTTAACAATGATATGAGAAATTAATGTGAAAAAGTGGTTAAGAGGATAAACTTGGCAAGGAGGCAAAAATCACTATTATCTTGTATTACATAAATGAATTTTCAAAGTTATCAGTTGAAAAATTATTAGATACCATATTGAAATTCATTAAGTTAATATTAATTTTTTTCATATTCACCACTTATTAAGTAGATTATACAATAGAATAAACATTTTTATTTCCAAGAAGAACATAACAGAGGAACATAACATTTAAGGGGATTCAGCAAAACTTGTTCTTAACTTTCTGAGGTGTATTTTTATTGGTGTCACTATTCAAATCTCTTTACATCTTCTGATTGACAGTATTATAGTCACACTTTATTCTTAGTTTTAATTATGAAATCATTGGTTAAAATTCTTCTGAAACATGTATGCATCCCAGTTTTAATTCTCCTCAATCATTTATTTGAAAGATAAGCAAGATAACACTAAAACTTGTGATAACCCGTTTTTATATTTTCCTTGAAATTTTTGCAGAATTTGTAGACTATTTCTTGTGTATTTTAATCAGTATTTTTTTCTCTATAAGACTGATTATCAAAGTATCAAAAAATAAGAGAATACACCATAACAATGACAAGCTGATTGATGGGAGTATATGCATCCAGCATGAGAAAAAATTTTGACTACAGTAGCTATTAGAAGTTAGATTGTATGTATATTTCCCAAAAACTTCTGTATTTTTGTTACATATGCATCTACATTATACATATGCTTGCAATCTAAATCGTCTATAGGTAAATTAAATAAAAATTAGTGGATCAAAAACCTGTGGTACATTTACACAATGGAATACTATGCAGCAGAAAAAAAGAAGGAGCTCCTACCCTGCGAGACAGCATGGATAGATCTGGAGAGCATTATGATCAGGGAAATAAGCCAGGCGATGAAAGACAATACCATATGATCTCACCTATAAGTGGAGCCTAATCAACAAAACAAACAAGCAGAAACATTGAAATAAAGAACAAACTTACAGTAACCAGAGAGGAGGGGAGAGAAGGTTAATAGGGATAA
Organism: Micronycteris hirsuta; assembly: GCA_004026765.1. Classification (NCBI taxonomy): domain Eukaryota; kingdom Metazoa; phylum Chordata; class Mammalia; order Chiroptera; family Phyllostomidae; genus Micronycteris; species Micronycteris hirsuta. The sequence continues at coordinate 35,147 of PVJI01006677.1, read as the reverse complement.
CAGGAAAAGGTCCATCAAGGAACATGTATGAAGGACACATGAACAAAGCCAAAGGGAGTAGGTTCAAGGGTGGGAGGTGGGGATGGGTGGGACGGAAGAGCAAGGTGGAGTGAAAATGGAGACAACTGTACTTGAACAATAAAAAGAAGAAAGAAAATATTCTAAAATTGTATAGGGGTGATGGTTATACAACTCTGTGTCTATTTTAAAAACATTGAATCATACACTGTATAAGGATGAACTATAATATGCATAAATTATTTCCAATAAAGCTAATATCTTTAGAATTAAAAATGTACATGTATAACATGAAATATAATACATTCTTTATAAAATTTCTATTTAACTATACATCTTGACATAAATCTAATAATGAAAAAAATTAAGTTGAAATAAATTGAAATAAAAAACAATATATAGAATATGCCCCCTACACAAAAAGAAACTTCCTCATGTCTATTACATACATGCATAAATACATATAGCTGCACACAAACATTTCTAGAATGACGCATACGAAAACTGGTGACAAAATTATGTCTGGGAAGGAGAACTAGCTCTTGACTTTAGTAACTGGGTTACGTTGAGAATAAACATTTTGCTTTCACTCTAGTATTTCTATAATGACTGGAATTTTTACAATTAGAATATATCACTAATGCATAAACAAGTGAAAAATGAGAATATACATGAATAAAATATAGCTTAATTTGACTAACTTCTATGTAGAAAACTGAATACTGCAAAATATAATCTGTGAAATGTTCGATTTTTTATTTTTTTTAAGATTTTATTTATTTTGAGGGAGAGAGGAAGGGAGGGAGAAAGAGAGGGAGAGAAACAACAATGTATAGTTGCCTCTCAGTTGCCCGCCCCCCCCAGGGACCTGGCCCAGAACCCAGGCATGTGCTCTGACTGGGAATCGAACTGGTGACCCTTTGGTTCCCAGCCCACACTCAATCCACTGAGCTATGCCAGCCAGGACTGATTTTTTAAAATAATAAATACCATTTATGTAATAAATGTTACTTAAATAAAACAAATTATTCTATATATTTTTATGAGAAAATTAATGGAATGTGTCTAACTTGAAAAAATGCAATTATACTATTATTGTAATTTTATTATTATTTGTGAACCATACCATGATCTGAAAATAGATATATTTTCATAAACTATAGATGATATGTATTTAAATTCAATTATCCAAGATGCTTTGCTTATAGAATAGCTAGATGCATTCTGATACAGGTAAGTCTGGCCGGATCACTGGGAAGAAGGGAGGGGCCATAAGAGAAGGCTGCCCCAGGCAGTGGTAGACAAGCTAGGCGCAGCACCTGATGACAAATTTCCCTGACCCTGGGCAGAGACCTGGCAGGAGGAAGCCTTGCGTGGACTCTGCATGAGGCTAGCAGGAGTGATGCACAAAGGGAAAAACCCTCCTACTCCCCTTCAGTGCCAGGGTGAAGAGGAAACCAGAGGTCATAGTGGTAGGTGCACTGTAAAGGTTACATGGCAACAGGAGGAGGTGCAGACCTGCTAGTCCAGCCTGGGAAAAGGATGGGATTGGCTGGGGGAGCTGGATCCCTCCTGATCACAAGGAACTTTGTGCTAGGAGATTTAAATGGTGGGAAGGCAGTGACTTGCCTCCTCTTTTCCTCTGGGATGTGTGGCACCGGATTAGTGAGAAGCAGCGGTGATGGTGGCACTGGCCCCACCGCGCCGACTCCAGGGATCCTGAAGCCGGAGAGCCCTTGACCTAGCAGCCTGGTGCCCCGAAAGACAGATAAGGATGGAGCTGGATTTTGGGGCATGGTTTTGGGTTTCAGTCTTTTTGGGAACAATGAGTTTTGTCTGTGTTTTGTGGAAGAGATTGGCCTAGAGTCGGGGAGTGCTCCATTCTCCCAAATTTTGCAATATTTTAATAAAGACCTCTTTCCTTCTCCACCAACTTTTGTATTTGGAATATGCCTGTGTTCAGCAGCAGACAGCCAAAACCCAATTTTGTTAGTTAACAATTCTACCTAAAATTAACAATAAAACAAAGAGTTAAGGTAAGTTAATTCATTGCAACGTCCATATACTGTATGAGTAAGAATAGAAACTTACCCTGGCTGATGTGGTTCAGTGGATTGAGAATTGGCCTGCCAACTGAAAGGTCACTGGTTTGATCCCCAGTTAGGGCACATACCTGCGTTGTGGGCCAGGACGTCAGCTGAAGGCATGGGAGAGGCAACCTATTGATGTTTCTCTCACACATCAATGTTTCTATCCCGCTCCTTCTCCTTCCCTTCCTCTCTAAAAATAAATAAATAAAATCTAAAGAAATGAAAAGAAGCTCTGTCATCAAATTCCTTGGGCAGACATTTTTTTTACAACAATTAGTGCCTGTGTGACCTGGAGCAATTAATTTAATTAAATATTAATTTTATTGTGTACAATCTGGGGAAAATACTAGTGATTACTCTATACAGTTTGTGTGGAAATAAATGTTAAACATATAGTAATTACTTAAACGTATTTGCTATTGTAAATATATCTCTTCAGATATCCAGAGCCCTCTACAATCAGCCCTAGCAACATTTTCCAATTGTACTGTTCAGTTTTGGTGTTCCGTTTAAACCTGTTGTCAAAACACGTATCAATTGATATTGACTCCTCATTCATTCAATGTGTTTGTTCTTTGAGACAATAAACAAAGAAACTTGTACAATTCCCAGAAAATCATAAACACTCAGGACTTACATTCCATATAGCTCATTTTAGCACGCAGTCTTCTCAACCCCTGAAGCACTTGTAATATATTCTATCCACCTAGTCAAATATGTATTGATTATTTACTATTACATAAATGAATAAGATTTCACATTTTTATTTTATTTCCATATATATGACTTTAATTTTTTCTTGTATGTTTACTAAAATTAAGAAATACTGCCCCGGCTGACGTAGCTCAGTGGATTGAGCACGGGCTGAGAACCAAAGGGTCACCGGTTCTATTCCCAGTCAGGGCACATGCCTGGGTTGTGGGCCAGGTCCCCAGGGGGGCCACATGAGATGCAACCACACATTGACGTTTCTCCCCATCTCTTTCTCCCTCCATTCCCTTCTGTCTAAAAATAAATAAATAAAAATCTTAAAAAAAAAAAAAAAAGAGAGCCCTGGCTGGTGTAGCTCAGTGGATTGAGCACGGACTGGGAACCAAAGGGTCCCGGTTCAATTCCCAGTCAGGGCACATGCCTGGGTTGCAGGCCAGGTCCCCAGTGAGGGCCATGTGAGAGGCAACCATACATTGCTGTTTCTCTCCCTCCCTTCCCCTCTTTCTAAAAATAAATAAATAAAATCTTAAAAAAAATACTTTGTTCTTTTTTGTCCAACTCCTTGGTTTTGGAATGGTAGTGTAGTGCTCTCTATATTGTATAATGAAACAAATAAGTATCAAATGATTTTTCACATAATATTTATTTTATAATTTGTGTAGCAATCACTTTTAACCACCCAACATTTCCACAAGCAATCATATAATGATTTAAGAAGCAATACTAAAACTTTGTTTTTGTTGTTTTATGTTTAGTTTTTCCATTATGGATTATAGAACTACTTGAAGCTTTACAATGTCAGATTTAATATCTTTTATTTTCTATTTTAGAAATGTTGAATACATGTAATCTTTGAACTTATAAATATGACAGATAGCCTTCCAAATTGATAAAATATTTATTTCATTTATAATAACTTTGCATTTAACATCTTGGGTCTTTTAAGGTTATATCATATATTACTAAGCTAAAAATTTACTAACAAATATATTGTTTCTCTAATTCTAATGCTACATGAATATTATCTTTATTTAATAAACAATTCTTGAACAATTATAACTTTATAAAAATATTAACTGAGATAATTTTGCTTGTAAATGCTTAACTTTTTTATTTCTATATGCTTGTAGAATTTAAGTATCCTATGGTTATGATAACATAATAATGTTTATAATGTGTGTTGAATAAATTTATTGTGTTTATATGTGATAATAACATTTTTTAAATTAATGGGTTATTTTCTTTGATGGCAGAAATACTCATTAAATTTCAATAAAGTAAAATGTGAGGATGTTATGTTTTTTCTTTCATTTCTTGAGAAGTAAATAAGATAGAAATCATACAATGTAGACTAGGAATCATATTGAAAGATGCAAATGTGTGTTACTGTCGAACTGTCTGCTGTGTGAAGTATTGGTCTAGAGGTTGGTGACTACACAATCCAACAATACACCCCAATGTTCCCTACAGCTTCTCCCAGGTTTCCACACTCAAATTAATTTTCGAATTACAGAATTATTATTGTCTCTTATCCAAAGAAATTTCCTTCTTGAAGCTAACGTTCAAATAAACTATATTCAAGGGAACTATATTTGCTTAAATTCAGGTAAACTATACTCATGTTTAAGTCAGTGAACAATAGGAAGTTTTTGTAGATGATTATATGTAATTTCATGTTCTTCAAGTAAAAAATAGAGGATTTTACATACTTTTTTACAAAAATTTTACATGCACTTTTCTTTTAACTCTCCATATGATAAAGTGGGATGCTTTCAGAATACTTTCATATGATGAAGATTCAAGAAAATTGGTAGAACTTATGATATTTTCTTCTTGAATAACAAAGTATTTTGTCTAAGTCACTGTTAAATATGTACCTAGCTCTGCACTCCTTATTTTGGAAGACATTTTAAAAAATGTGGGTAGTTAAGTTTGGAAATAAAAACATACGTAACAGGATACATAATTTTTTTTCAAGCTAAAGGAGTAAAAATCATAATAATCATATAATTTCCATGCCAAAAAGATATCTTTACCTACAATTTCCCAAGTAAAACAAACCATGGTACATCACCTTGGAGCTGGAAGAAAAGGTTAAACAGCAAAGCAGCGATCTTTATCTGAAGCTCAGGGATTTTATTACCATGGCACTTTTCTATAGTTGCTGTCATAACAAAAGAAAATTGTAAATTGAAGCACTTTATTTTGGGAAACTTGCTATTGCAAGTAATTTTCTAAACTCTTGCTAAATTGAATGCATTTTAAATGTAAAATATAACCATGTTAGTTTCTTCAGTTTCTTAATCCACCCCTGGAAGTATTCTTAATGAGTTTCTGTCACAGTTTATTTTCACTTTCATGTTAGTATAAATTAACACTTTATTAAAAAGCATTCATTTGTTTAAAACAAGGTTTCCCTTGATGGAAATGATGGAGGAAGCATTTGCAACTATAATTAAGAGCAAATAATGGAATGGTGTAGTGAGTTTTTGGAATATACAGTATTAATTGATACTCTGCTTTATGTTATCATAGATGATAGCAATAAAGCTAATATCACAATCAATAACATCCACACACACACACAACAAATATTTTAAGTACTGAAATAATATTATTTTATATTTTTAATATCCAGAAAACTGAGTTCCTGGCAAAAAAAAATAATTAAAAAGAAGTTTCATTATATCACATGACTTGACAAAATAGTATATGATGATAAATATTCACAGTAACTTTGGAAACTTATTACCTATATTCTATTTTCAGGAGAGTTTTCTTTCTGATAGTTCAAAAATATTACTTTAGTCCTATTAATTACCTGATCATTTAATATATACATTTCTATATTCTTAACTGGTAATCTATGAAGTAGCATGTTCATAAACATTTCTACTAATAAAATGAATTAACGTGAAAGATTTTGGAATATATTTGGGCACACAATAGATTTCTTATAAGTCCTTTAACTTGCTCAAAAATCAGATATTGAAATATCACTTTGAACCCAGGAGATTTATTACATGTATTGATATATATCTGTGAAAGAAGGAGTCAAGAGGTAGGATTGGGCATAGCTGTGATGCATGCAGCTTAATACTAATGTGGCCAGCCCAATGGGGAGCTCCCTTCAGAGTTGTTCTGAGTTGGGTGAGGGGGAACAGGTGTTTGTATCTTACCTTGTGTTTATTAGTCATTGAATAAAAGTTGACGAGGAGAGAGACATGATCTAGTTTTCAGAAGGGAAAGAAGTACAAAAGAGACTTGATGGCTGGGAGCAATTTTATGGCAGCTCTCTCAGTAGCTGGAATAATAAGGACATCATAGTTGTATCCACTTCCCACCTTTTGCATTGCTCAGATCTTTTCTTCTTGTAGGTTCCTAACACAATTCCATCAGCATTCTGATGGACCATTTCTTGAGTGAAAACTAAAGAGACAGGTTATAAGATGAACTACAGACTCTGACATTGCAACTGATCTTGGGACTACGATTGATACTTACAGTTTCGTTTTTCTATTATTTATTTGAGATTCCTCCTATGTTCAGCCAGAACTTCTTATGGTCTTGGTAGTGTAAGTGGTGGCATGACCTACATTCTCTTCCCTGAGAGAACAGAGACATGAGTTACAAGATCTTAGTTCAGGGTTGCTTGATTTCCTATTAAACATTAAAATTAGTTGAGGAAATGCTACAAAGCACCAAAACAGCCTGTTTAGAGGTCAAATGCATTCCTACCTACCTACCTACTCCTGCTGGATAATCAGGTTTAATTTCTCCTCTGAATGATAAAATCTCTAAACACTTAAAAAAGAGTTGCAGGGACATAAAGCACAGATTTCCCAAATAAGTCACTACATTGCCTTACCCAGGATCAAGCCTTTCTCTTGGCAATCCATGGTTCTCCTTACTCCTAATGAGGAAACTCTGAAAGAATCTTTCTATCAGGCTAGCCACAACTATTGTTAAATGTGCAACGCAGCTCAATTTCTCCTTCTCTGAAATCCTGCTTCTTTTTTATTGATTTCACCTGTATTGATTTCAAGAGCACTATCTAGGATGATGGCAAGTGGGACTACTCCAGCTTCCGAGTCTTGGATTTTGAACCATGTATTCTTCCTACTTGGGACGCATGACCATATAAGGGTCTTTGACCTGTTGTATCATGGAAAATGTCACCTCACTCATAAAGTGTACCCTTTGAGCTGGTACTCTGTCTGTCCTCTAGATTCTGGAAATTTTGAAACACTCTGTGGATACTATGGTCTTGGACTCATTCCTGCATCTTCTTTGTGTATGTCCATTGGTCTGATATGTTATGTGAAATCCTGAGCAGGTACATCATTCTGTCATTATTTGGAGAGTAATGCTAAGTGAGGATCTCAATACAGGAAAGTAGCCTTTATTTTGGAAAATCTGCTTATTATTTCAAAAATTAACTACTATCCCTTTTAAGGCAGAAAAGGTCCAAGATAATCAAATTTTCAACCAAGTCTCCAGATGCAATGCTTAAGGGTTGGTGGCTTCGTATTTGTTCTTGTAGTTCACAGGTTGAATAGAAAAAGTGGCAATGGCTTCACCAAGCTTGGTAAACAGGAGTTCCTGCTGGTAGGCCAATGCATAGAAGCCATGCCTGCCACCACAGTTACTTTGTTTGTGTGCTTGCTGTGCTAACTCTGAGATAGCAAACAACAGAAAGTGGCTACCTTCTTCAATACAATTAATTTTGTCTGCTTAGTTCTTTAGTTCTCTTACAACAAATGTCCACTTTGGAGCATTAACATGTGATAAGAGGATTTGAAATTCCTGTATGTGGCCATTTTGTATGTCTATGTAGAAGGGTAAGAAGAGAAGTAAAAGGGAAAATAGCTCTTTATTTGTAAAGTTGGAAAAATTATGTTTATTTCCAAATTTTAATAAAAGTTTTCTATGTTAAGCAGAATATGCTTTAGAGGGTTTTATTACCACTTATGGAACTTTAACAGTAATAAATTGAGGCACATTGATTACAATTATATGGAAGTGATTTAAAAGTGATAAAGATGTGCCATGACTGGCATGGCTCAGTTGGTTGGGCATTGTCCACAAAGCGAATGTCCCCTGGTTCTATCTGAGAACAGGGTATACGCCCAAAGTGCATGTTCGGTTCCCAGTTGGGACACATACTAGAGGCAACCAATCGATATTTTTCTCTCACCTCAATGCTTCTCTCCCTCTATTTTTTCCTCCTTTCCCCTCTCTCTAAAAATAAATAAATACAATCTTTAAAAAAAAGATGCATAAATTAAAATGATATATATACTTCATTGAACACATAAAATAGCAAAAGAAATACTTTTAATCAATGTTCAAATACAAATGTCAAGAAGGAGGTATCCAGAAAAATATTAAAAGCAAATTAAAAAATGGTTAAAGTTAAGTAATTGTAAAGCGGTATCACAATCATCAAAAAGAAAATTAAAATAGCAAATCTGCATATTATTGCACAAATTATATGTCTCAACATCTGTTAATTATTCCTTTATGGGCATTTCATACATGCTTTTCTCAAAGTTAATGACTAATTAGCTCCTGGCCTCCAAAAGGATTTGATCAGTGCATTGTTTGAAATATAATCATACAAGTTAACACTATTTAAAATCAAGATATAATGATTCTTCTCATGGTAAAACAAAAATATACCTCAAAATATCAATACCTAGAAACCATGGCAAGAAAACTGCATAATCAACTTATTTAACAAAATTGCAATGTATAAGCACCCACATCAATCAGTATATTAAAATAGAACAATAAATTAGTTATATGTGTGACTATATGTTCAATGTATATATACAAGTTCTGCCTGGAAGAAGTCCAGCTATTGTTAATATAATGAGAATGTTTTGTGAGACACAGATGTAACCTGACAGCCAAGGAAAGTGGATTGAAATGAGAGAACGTGAACAATGACACCATCACTGCACTGATCAGTGGGGGCAGTAGATGCTGTTGACTGAGCATGTGAACTGTGCAGATGTTGCATTCAAAATGACTGAGTGAGTAGAGCAATGGATCTGCATCAAATTTTGTGTTAAGCTTGAACATTTCTCTGTGGAAACGCTTCCGATGATTCAGAAGGCCACAGCCATGGGCAACTGGTGATTGGCAACTTCATCACAACAACACGCCAGCTCATGCATCACGTCTCATGCAGGGTTTTTGGTGAAACCAAATCACTCAGGTGACTCAGCTCTCCTGCAGCCCAGATTTGATGTCCTGTGACTTCTGGCTTTTCCCAAAACTAAAATCACCTTTGAAAGGGAGGAGATTTCAGACAGTAGATGAGATTCAGGAAGATACAATGCAGCAGCTGATGGCAATTGGGAGAACTGTGTGAAGTCCTAAGGTGTGTACTTTGAAGGGGCCTGAGGCATCATTGTCCCATGCACAGTATTTCTTGTATCTTCTTCAATAAATGTCTTTATTTTTCATATAACATGGCTGTATACTTTCTGGATAGACCACAATGTGTGTGTGTATATCCATGTATAAATATACATATGTATCTGTTCATATATACACATGCTTATGCACATACACATATATTTTTGATCACTTGAGATGTTTAGCTGATTCAGAGTGTAATGATTCCTTCATGTTCTTTTCTTTAGTTTTGTCTTGTTTTATATCAAAAAAATTAAAAGCATATTTCAGTTTTCATACTTCTCATAAAATATGAACTATGTGCTTATGTATTATAAAATAAGTTTTACCTCATTAACATGCTCATTTTTCCCACAATTTTGAGTTTTAACAATTACTATTTCTGAATTATAATCAGTTTTCCTACAGCAGTCTATAGCAACAGTGTGTTGTGTGTTAAGTACTAGGGTTGTTTCAAATTGTTTTATACTGCACTCATATGTAACCATAACCACTTGGACTTTGTTTATTAATAAAACCACTTAGTGACTGTCACAGGAACTATCTAAAGAAACTCTTGATCTTTTCCACTTAACATTTTATCTGAGAGAAAATCCAACACAATTCTTATAACACTCATGTATGCCCTGGCTTAAAACAAGATTTCAGGTGACATAAATAATGTATTGTTTAGGTAAAAATTCATTTTTAATCATCAAAATTTTATTCTCAAATTACTACCTGGTATATGAAAAATCTATATTAGTTTGATTACTAAAGAAAGATATTCCTTAAGATTAGAAATAACCTACCAATTTTTAATTGGATTGGTTTTGTTTGTTTGGTGTTGAGTTGTATGAGTTCTTTATGTATTTTGAATATTAATCCTTTGTTGAATCTTTTGTTGGCATAAATATTTTCCCATTTGGGCAGTTGCCTTTCGTTTTGTCGGTAATTTCTTTTGCTGTGCAGAAGCCTTTTAGTTTCAAATAGCTCCATTAATTTAATTTTGTTTTTACTTCTCTTGCCTTTGGGGTCAATTCATAAAATATTTTTTAACACCAAGTTCCATAAGTTTATGCCTATGTTTTTTCTATGCAATTTATTATTCCAGATCTTATATTTAGGTCTTTGATCAATTTTTAGTTATAAATTTATATAGGGGCAAACTATAATCTAATTTCATTATTTTGCATGCGGCTTTCATGTATACTTAACACCTATGTAATCTTATTAACCAACGTTGCTCCAATAAATTTAATTAAAAAAGATTAGGAAAATTTCATCCAGATTTTCTAAAATATCTATTAAGCAAAAGCGAAATATCTAACTTTGTAGCAGAATGTGAATGTTTAAATTGTTTTGTGAAGGAAGTGATTTTTATATTTGTTTTGGTACATTGGAAGGGATATATTGGGTGCTTCTCAGAAAGAACTTAATTCCCTTGGTAAAGGAAATATCTTCCTTACTTTGTCTCTAAAATTTGATGACTGGATGATTTTCTTTAAGAATAAAACTTCCTTACTTTTGTGTAAGGCAGAAGTGCCTTTTCTTAATGATATGGCTTCTAGTTAAACTGAGCTATTCACACCTTTTGAACTCCTTTTGCCATCACAGACTATTGTAAATAAAATTTTTTTAAAATATGCCCTGGCTGGTGTGGCTCAGTGGATAGAGTGCCGGCCTGAGAACCAAAGGGTCGCTGGTTTGACTCCTAGTCTGGGCACATGCCTGGGTTGCGGGCCAGGTCCTCAGTAGGGGGCACGTGAGAGGCAACCATACATTGATATTTCTCTCCCTCTCTTTCTCCCTCCCTTCCCCTCTGTCTAAATATAAATAAAATCTCTAAAAAAAATTTTGTGTGACAGGATAAGAATGGGTATGATTGAATTAAGATAAAACCCAAAGATGAGAGAATGATCCACAATAAGCCTTCTTCAAAAGCTATGTTGAGTAATTTGACTGAGGGAGAACCCATGTCAAGGGTCAAGATTCAGGGCACAAGAGTTGTGGTGGCTCAGGGTCCACAGAGATAAATGGCCAGCCTTCGCCTGAGCTAAATGTGTACATATCACCTCTACCCAAGAACTGTATCAGTAAATTTCCCACCTTCATATGAAAATAATGATCATTGTCTAGTATGATATAATTCGTGGTCCACCAATATCTTCATATAATATGAAAATCTGCCTTTGAATTGTCTTTCCAAGACAGCAGAAAAAACCTTCCGCTCCCCCACCAGCACAACTGTGAGAATACTCTGCACATGTAATTGGACTGAGCAAAACACGGAAGTGAGAAGGAGATATCTCTTTGAGTAAGTAAAACTCCAAAATGCTGTTGACAAATACAAGTGCCAATCAGCATTCCAAATCAAACGACAGTAGGAATAAGTTTTAATCTCCAAACAAGTGTTTTAAAATTGTGTGGATAGTTTCTACAGTATTTTTGATATTATATGTTTTCTCCTTTATCTAATACCTTTTATTTTTCAATCATTACTAATATTTATTCATTTTAAATCCATGAAATGTATACTGATACACTGTCACTTTTTTCTTTTATTTCCTATATACACATTTCTAATATTACAACTAATTTTCAACTATTTTCCAAAACAAAATCAGAGTATTTAAATGGAGACAATTGTACCTGAACAATAAATAAATAAATAATTAAAATTGTATTTTGAGTTAAATTGACTTTTGTGTGTTTGCCTTGCAGCCTCACCAATACTTGTGATTTTACTGCTTGTCTTCCAACGTTGTCCACTGGGACCTGAGGACCAGCAGTGACTTACGGTGCTGGGTGAAGTGAACCCTGGACAAACTAAAAAACATCTTGCTTTGCATTCTTATGAAATCTGGTAGACTTTCAACTTACTCAGTAAAATGGCTCAGAATAGCACACTTATCTAGAGCACATTTTCTCCAAAGGTGAAAACAATCCAAACAGCACTGTGCTTCTCTTTTAGTGGCAGTGGGTGAATGGCGCTGCACTCTGCACTTCACTCTGTAAGAAGCACCCTGACATCACTCCCCTCACATGCCATGACTCCTGGAAACTGCTCAGGAGGAAAACTCCTGGGTTTTCATGAAGCTGGTCTCTCAGCCTCCAGAATGTATGTATCTTACCAACTCATTCGGAGAATCTGCTTCCTTCTTCCCACCAGGTCTTGGCACTATAAATATTAAAGATTGACATGCTGTTACAGGGTAGTAAAATGAAGAAGGTCCCTGTGTGTTAATTAAAACCTTTAACACAAGCAGGAAAATGAGGGTATACTGCTATTTTCTGATATATTGAATCGAATTGAATCTGGTGTTCTCTCTTAGAGAATGGAGAACAGTCTTTAGTAAGTGGATAGTTTCATAACAGGGGATGCATTGGTCTTCTCCACTATCATTTTAAAAGACATATCTGTCTCCTATACTGACCAATCAGAGGAGTTAAATGTGGATACACTATCTGCACCTTTCAAGTGTTTAATAGTAGCACTTACTAATGCAGTTCACTTAGTAATATAGTATAATGCAGTACCCCTATTTCTTTGTTATTTTGCCAAGAAGTTTGGTTTAAGAAGTTACACTTATCCTATGCTACAAAAATTACTCTTATTAAAAAGTAGGGAAACCACTGTGGGGTTTCTGTTAACTTCTGAGTATGTCTATTTTAATATATTCAGGATCTTGGAAGTTACTCATACATTGGATTAATGAATACCGAAAAACTCACAATGACACAGGATCGGTTCCAGAAACCATTTTGATGAGTAGACGACTAGTAGACAACTTCTGGATCACAAGGGATTACTGATAGTTCAGTAAATCCATCAAAAAACTGAAAATGTTTATGTCTTGAATGAATATTTACACTGGTAAATGGCCAAGTTTCTCCTTGGATGGAAGAATAAGAGAAAAGTTTACATACACAGTTAAGGTGTTAACCTAAGAGCTTTTGTTAAATCCTAAATCACTGCTTGTGATTCTTTCCTTCAAGTGAGTGATACTGCTGGTCATAGTTTATATTTTATAAAACAGCAGTACAAAGATCAAACCCTAAATTTCTGGAAGAGTTTTCTGAGCACATTTTATTTTTAATATGTGCCTTAGTTATGATACTAAATGCCCTAGAACTTGCTGCCCTATAAGCACTTTTAGGAAAGAATTATGCTAAATTTCAATATGTCAAGCTGTGATTAATCAACTTTGTTCCCCCATAAGATTAAATTACTACTGCAAAAGGTCAATAAATGCTAATGATTGTTATCTGACCTTACAGCTATAAGCAAAATTCTTAAAAATTATTTTAAAATTAAAGTTATTATAGCATAAATGATTGGAAAAGTAAACTGAATTTGTTAGCTTTGTTATGAAAATGCTTTAGTTATGACCCAACAGATAATGTGTCCACTTTTCATAGGATATTTACTAAAAAAAATCATATGGAATAAATATTGATTTTCATTATCATTGAAAAATAACAGAAAGAAAACAACTGCAGTCTTTTGTTCACAGTGCTTATTAAATCTTTAGTATATGGCTGGTATTTATAAGGATTCTGAGGAGTACATACAAAGGAAACAAGATGATTCTAGAGTTTAAATTTAGTTGAATTTACAAGTACTGTGCTATTAATTCTCATGCATGCTATGTTATCTAAATTCAAGGGAAAATTTATCACTTTAAAAATAAAGAAACAAAGGCTCATATTTATGGTTATTTTATTCACAAAGTCAAACATAGAATGTGTGTTATCCCAAATCCAAGTACTATTTTACATAGCACCATATTGCTTACAATCTTAAAGGACAAGCAGAAATACGAACAACTATTTTTCCTAAAATGAGTAGGACAATAAGCATATCAGTAGAAATACAGACTACTTTGGATAGCTAGAAAAGAGAATGATATATTTTGAGTGGAAAGATAAAAAGGAACTCATGATGGGAAGTGGTGCTTTTGAAATTATTAGATCGTTCTTAACAAGCAAAGGTTTAGAGAAAAGCAGGAGCACATTGCAGTCCCTAACAGTGGGTGATGCAGAGAACATGGCATCATGCCAGTTTTAGAATGGTAGACTGAAATTATTCTGATGCTAGTAGAGACAGCAGAATGAAAAACTTGGAGAAGAAGCTGAACAAATAAAACTTGAAACATTGCAATTTGCCTATAAAGATGGGATATTACACAAACAGGTCAAAATTCCTTTAAATAATTTGATTAGGAGGTCAGAATAAAGCTGTAGACTCAGAAGCCATGCATGTAGAGCAGAGAATTATGGTGTTGAAGTTGAAAAAATATATACTGTAGAGCATTTTTTAAATATGCCCCAAACAGAATTTTACAAAATTCCGCTATTTAAGAGTCAGGTAGGCAGAAGACTGATTTAGGAAAACATGATTAAATGAGGAAGAACACAAGTTAAGTCCTCAGAAGAAAAGACTGAAGAATTCAAGCAGAGCATTTTTTCCTCAAAGGACAAATAATAAGAAGATATGATGATTTAAATGGCTTACAGCTCTGGAGGTGGGAAGGTTAGGGGATGGAGGGATCTAGCAAAAGAGAAAAAGGTCTCAGACATAAACAACAGTGTGGCAATTGTGGGGTGAGGTGGAAGAGGATATAAGGGAGATACATGGTAATGAAAAATACCATAAAAATAAATTTTATAAATTGCGCACAAAAAGATAAACGTATTTCCTAAGGTAGAAGTTATAATATATTTGTTTAGAGCATTAAAGTAGTCTTTCTCAAAGTGTATTCCTTAGACTATTAGACATTCGTATATAGGTGTTACACACACATTAAAAAGAAAAAGTATATCCATTTTCAAATTTGTGTGAGAAAATGTATGATTTATATACTAAATGTTTCCAGACATGTCAGCACATACAAGGCTGTGAGAACCTCTGGGGTAGAGAAGCCATATGAAATTTGCCTTTAAATATGGTGTCTCAATATTTAGATAATAAAGTTGGCATTAGAGAGAGAAAGCTTTACTAGAAAGAGAAAGTACATAATGTAGACTTCACAAAGAGTATTGTTCTCTTAGCCTAGTAAGTGGAAATGTTTGGTTAAAGAGCACTTGTTGAGGATTCTACAGAGGATTTTCAGTTTCTACTGGGATGTTTGTTAGGCAGATTTTCTGCATGTATCCAGTTTACTCAACATTTACTTTAAGGTTTAAAAGAAATACTACTTTTATTAATGCAACTTATTTAATATGAAGAGTTAAAATACAAAAATTAATATAAATAAAATTACATAAAGGAACCCTGGTCACTCAGATACCCACATACCAAATTACTTCATCTTTTTCAAATCTTTGGACAAAAGCTACCTCCTTAGCAAAGCCTACCTGCCTCCCCTGGTCTACTTCTCTATTTTCTCGTAGCCCTTAACTAACATATACTATGTACTTAACATATAGTAATTTTGCTTATTGATAAATCGTTGTCTTCTACCAAAGTGTGAGATCCTTGAAGAGAGGATCTTAGATGAAGTTTGTTTTGTATGTTCATTTATCCAGAATATCTGGCACCAATTGGGTTTTCAATACATACTTTTCAAATTAGGTGACTTCCTTTTCACTTCACTTATTATAGTTTTAAGAAAATGTTGGCTAATATTTTTACTAATTTGTATGGAAAAAAGTGGTAAGTTTTATCTTCCACCTGTGCCAGCATGATCTGTGGTTAAACATATTCTTGTTTGTTTTTACTTCTTTCTCCATAGAGGTAAAAACAAAACAAAACATTTCAACCTTGCATTTTTTATTGTTTATGTATAGAAAAGAAAGATAAAAGGGGGGATTGTTAATTTCTAAGAGCAAACAAAAAATATTAGAACACAGTCTCCTTCTTAATCATTTGTTACTGCTTTTATACCTTTTAAAAAATCCAGTGTCCTAATTCAATTCCCTGAATTTTTTTAGATATCTATATCTCAGTAAAACATCTCAATGTAGGTCATTGCTACTACAGCAGGAAACAATGCACTGGGACTGATTAGCTGCTACGTTGTACTTGTTAACATGCAGACTCTTGAGTGAAGATTACATTTGCATATTTCTTTTTGTGTCCCGGATGACACATATTTCTCTTCGCCTGCTTAATACTATTATCATGGTTGAACATTCTAGTCCTAGGAATTGATTTTTCAAAGATTTTTTTTGGTTTGCTACACTTGTTCAATCTATTTTTGATTCTTTTAAATTTTATGTTTATGTAATTCTGTCATTAGCTAATAGATATTCAAAACAACATTTTCTTTGATGTTTTCTTTTTTTTTAATTTTATTTATTTTTTATTTTGAGTTTGACCCCTCAGAGAGGCTATGGTTAATGTGTGGCCGCGGGATGCTGTGCTAATTTTAATATTGGCAGTTTACACCATTCTCTCTGCTTCATCTCATAGACCATGTTGACTACCCTAAACATTTCCAACTTGGGTGTTTTCCCCAGGATTCTCCAGTCTCACTTATAATCTACACAAATATAGCTGAGCAACTTTCATCAAACGTAATACATACTAATCCCAACAATTAAATGTATAGAGATGTAATACATGAATTTACAGGAAATGCATTAGAATGGAAAATATGCTTATAAATGTAAGTTTGAAATATGCCATTGAAATTTTATACTGTAATGAGAGATTTTTATAGAAAGTAAAAATGGAAAGTGAGAAAAACTTAATACATAAGAAATGTGTTTTAAAAGAAAAAAGCTAATAAATGAAAGGTTAAAAGATAATTTAAAGGGCTTCTGGCTTAAATGGCAGAGTAACATCATAATCTGGTGCATTTTCTTTATTCTGAACACATAACAATGATAAAGAGTACATCACAGTCCAAATAAGAAGTCATAGATTATCTGTAATTATCCTCTTTGGTAAACAAATTAAAAAGAAACTAAAGACAATATAATGCTAGGGAAAGGCCAGTGGATTACTGCTGCTTTGGCTTTTGAGACTGACAAGTGGCCGGGCACTAAAAAGTGTTCTGCCCCAATGGAGAAGTCCCAAGAACAAAAGAGGATGGAAGAGGTTCTGACCGGGTTGCCCAGCTGGTTAGAGCATTGCCCCTGTACACCGAGGTAGCGGGTTCGATCCCCGGGTTAGGGCACATGTAAGAATCAGCCGATGGATCCATAAATAAGTGGAACAACAAAAATCGATCTCTCTCTCTCTCAAATCAATAATTTAAAAAAAAGAGAATAAAGACAATAACTCTCTTTAGATTGAGAGATCCCAATATAAATGAATAATTTTGAAAGAAAAGAATAGAAATGCTGGTGAAGTTGAAGAAGTCATCACTTAGATTTCCCCAGGGCTCCTGAGCTAAAAAAGCACAGCCCAAATACCAAGAATAATAAATAAAAATACATTTACACAAAGCATATGATAATAACTATGAAATGTCAGGATAAAGAGAAAATCTTAGCAATCACCAGAATAGAAAAAAACAGATTACTAATAACAAAAAAATTTTAGTAGTGAGCAGTCTTCTTTATACTAAGACCGCATGCCAGGAATAAAAGTTGCATCATGTATTTCTTGGTGAAAAATGCCAATCCTGACAGCTGACATGACTTTCTTCCTCCTTGAACTTCTTTAGCATGTAGCACTTAAGATTCATTTCTTTCTTTGGTGAGAAATGCAAAATTCAGTTTCAACTATTTGAAAAGAATCATGACATTGTTTTTATAATTTGGGGAGGCATAAATCTGTCAAAAAGAGAATGGCATTCAGAAGTGAAACTAAGATATCTAGTGTCATTGGTCTATCAAAGTGACTTAGCCATTCTTTTCTTTAACAGATTTTTTTAAAATTTATTTTATTTTTAAGATTTTATTTATTTATTTTTGGAGAGGGGAAAGGGAGGGAGAATGAAAGGTAGAGAACCATCAATGTGTGGTTGTCCCTTGCACATCCCCCACTGGGGACCTGGCCTGCAACCCAGGCATGTGCCCTGACTGGGAATCAAACCAGTGACCCTTTGATTCACAGGCCAGTGCTCAGTCCACTGAGCTACACCAACCAGGTCTGACTTAGCCATTCTTGCTTTGCCCTTGCTTATGCTCTAACGGTAGATGACAATCTGCATGGGGATTTAATTCCCAAATCAGTGGGGATATAAAAGAAATGCCAAGATTGTGCTATCCTTTCTACATGTCATAGCACATACAGATAAATAATAAATTTTATTTTAATTAGGCAATAGATTAGTTATTTACATGAAAATAACATTTGAGATAATTATATATATGAGATTATATATATGAATTAAGCAATGATATAGTTATTAATGTGAAAATAATATTTGATATACACACACACACTTTTTTTGTTTTGATCATTTACTGGACTCTCTCAGAAGGGGTGCATTCCTTGGTTTTGGAAGCCCGATTTACTAGGAACATGATGGAGAAAATTCATGAATCAGGCACTCTCAAAATAAAGTCTTTAATATACTTGAAGTTGAAACATTCACACATCCAAAACCTGAGTCATTCTACCTAGCAAAGAACCTTGAGAATCTGAGAAGATTTTTGTTCTGTTCTGTTTTGTTTTTAAACACCAAGGACGATACGAAATGGGTAGTAGCTGAAGGCGGTCATAAATACCAGCTCTGGCCATGCTAGTTGCAGAAACAAGGATATTAAAAGGAAGGTATTTCTTATTTTATGTGAACATATTTCAAAATATATTTTGAAAGTTTTTCTCCTCTCTCAATCCCATGCCATCTGACATAATATGTATTAATAGCTGTTAATTGTATATCTCAGTGAATACGGGGAATGTTAAAGGAAAAAGAGGAAAGTGATCAGCAGGAAGAGTGGGCTTCCACAAAGACAGATAAAGAAATGGCGTATCTTCTTTTCGGGGCACAACCCTTGTGTGTATACAATGAAGCAAGAAAGTTTGCATTATGTTTTCTTCTTTTACAATTTAATTATTTTATTTTACACTTTTAAAATTCACTTTGGACCTAGCACGTCCTGGGATTGTATATGCTTCAAAACTGCTGTGCTCCATATAGTCAAGTTCAATAGTAGGTACCTTCCTTTCACATTTATCCATTTCTTTGTTTGAGAAATAGAAGTGTCTGTTTCAATTTTTTAAATTTTATCATTATATTATTATAAACATTTAAATCACTTTGGACCCAGCATGTCTTTAGGCTTTACCCACTCATCAAATGTTCTGATGTGACATAGCCAAGTTCAGTATCAATTAGTTGCCTTTAACGTTGATCCATTTTTGCACGCTGTCCTAGAAATCATGGTTACTTTGTCATACCCTACCTACAAAAGCTGTCCTCAACATTTTGGTATTGCCTTAATTTGAATTTAAACATGGGTAAGTAGTGCGTATTGATTTCAGATTGACAGCTGGTAAAACTTAGTGGATTGTGGTGTGCCAATTTTAAAAGGACAAATAGTTGCAGGTTAGTTTCAGCTACACGACATATTTTACACATATTTTGCATCTCAAAAGCAGAAGCCGTGTCCTTTTTATGCTCAGAAGCTGGGTGAGAAACACCAGCTGCTCTTAAAGTTCATCCACGCTGTCACTGATCTATGGCCTCATCAGTTCTCAGCAACTCCATCTCATATTTCTTTTTTTTTCTTTTTATTTTTGTTTAAGCACAGTTGTCTCCCTTCCCCCACCCCCAGTAACCCACTGCCATAATCCCCATCTCACACCTTCGATCCTAACCCGCTTTGGCTTTGTCCATGTGTCCTTTATACATGTTCCTTGATGGCCCTCCGCCTATTATCCCTTATTATCCCTCTCCCCTCTCCTCTCTGGTTACTGTCTGTTGTTTCTAAAATTATGTATTTAACCAGCTTCCATTTCTCAAAACCATTGTACTATTATTGGGCCAGTAGTAAACAAGGGGCGCTATGGTAGGTAGTCTCCAAGGACTCAATGGTCCCCACTGACTCTTATTTATACTCTTTAACCCCCTCTCCCATTGGGTTAGGGTTCTGTGAGGAATGTCATGGCAAAGGTGATAGTATGTGACTTTAAGGTTGTGACAAAGATTCTTTACTTAACCAAACTTCTTCTAAGCCAATGTGTGTAATTCCTTGTAAAATCCAGTTTAACAATTTAGCAAGAAGCGCCCACCCTCCATGCCTGCTCCCCCTATAACTGATCAGGTTCCTCATCCTCCAACACCCGCCCTCAGGCACTGTCTAGTAACAGGCCTGTCTTCACCTCTTAGGACAGGTTAGCTAGAACCCTCTTACCTCTGGCATTTCTTTTTACCAATTTTCTAGCTACTTTGTTTCTTGGCTATAAATTCCTATTTGCCCATGCTGTGTTTGGAATTGAGCCCAGTTCTATGCGAAGGTCTCTTTTTCCCTATTGCAATAGTCCTGAATAAAATCTGTCTTTACCTCTTTAAGTACTGTTCAGCTCTGGTTCTCTTTGACAGTTATAAAATTTGCCCTGTATCGTTCAGTTTGGAGGTTCCACGACTATAAAAAAAACATAGCTCCTTCACACACACACTCTGTCTCTGTCTTGTGTCTCTCACAGTGAGGGAAGCCATGTCCCAAACTGTGTGAATTAGTAATGCATATTTTG
This sequence comes from Micronycteris hirsuta, assembly GCA_004026765.1. NCBI lineage: Eukaryota > Metazoa > Chordata > Mammalia > Chiroptera > Phyllostomidae > Micronycteris > Micronycteris hirsuta. Next base: position 14,324 of record PVJI01006677.1, on the reverse strand, counting down.
GGTAATTTATAACCCAGAGATAAATAACTGATACAGTTATGCCTTTACAAGATAGCTGGGTAGTGTGAAGAATGCAGGTAGAAACAACAAAACAGAGTTTTCTCTGTAAAAATTGACCTGGCCCGTATGGAAAATTATACCTATGATCATTCTGAGCACCAGTGCTTTAAACAGCGAATGTAAGTTATATGGAGATATTGCATATTTTGTTGCTGATCTATTACTATGCATAGTAATCTACTTAAAGAAAAAAATTCTAAAATTTAGAGAACTGAAATCAGGGAAACTGGCATTCAGGCTGCCTGTCACTTACCAGACCCAATAAGCAGAGACAGGGATTGAATCTTTATGGGCCTTTTATTCAGATGGCCAGCAATCGGAGAAGATAGCAGGTTTGTACCCTAACAAACCAGCTTATATTTCCTTCCAAACCAGCCTTTTTTATAAAGGGGCAAAAGTATAAGTAAGGAAGGGATTTGGAATTCAAGGGAAAAAGTGTAGGTAAGAGATTTGGAATTCAGGGAAGAGGTTAATCAGATAAAAGCACTTCCCTAACATCCTTTCATCTGCTGACCGGGGTGAGTTTCTTTGTCTCTGTCCTGGGTGGCAGACTGTGTCCCCCTGGAACACAATGGCTGGGGTACCAACTTGATCGATTGTGGTCTTTTCTGGAACACAAAGGTCAATCACTGTGCTCTCCCGGAGTCAGGGTGGGCTGTTCCTGCAGGTCCTGAAACAATAGCTTTTCACATGCATTAACTACTAGGTTTATTAACTATTACCTGAAACTAAAATTTTCTGACTCCTGAGTTCCCCTATCAGAATCATAAAAGATCCTGAAAAAGCCAGAAGCAATCCTAAAAGAGAACAAAACCAGAGACATCACATTTCCTGATTTCAAATTATATTATAGAGCTATAGTAATCAAAACAGACACATAGATCAATAATACAGAATAGAAAAGGCAGAAATAAACCCATGCATATATGGTGAATTAATCTGTGATAAAAAAGCCAATAATAAACAATTAGAAAGCCTCATCTCTTCAATAAGTGGAGTTGGAAAAATTTGAGAGCTACATACAAAGGAATGAAAGTGAAACTTTATCAAATACTATACACACACAAAAAAAACCTCGAAGTAAAGAAAGACGGGAAATTGTAAAACTCAAAACACACACACACACACACACACACACACACACACACATACACACAGAGCTGGTAAGGTCCTTTACATCAGTCTCAGGAATTATTTTTTTAGCATTTGACACTGAAAGCAATGACTAAATAAATAAATAAACAAACAAATGGTGACACATCAAATTAAAAAGCTTCTATATAGCAAAATAAACCATCATCAAAATGAAAAGCAAACGATAGGTGAAATATAATATTTACAAATTAGATATCCTATAAGAGGTTAAATCCAAAATATATTAAAAACTCATACAACTTGAAATCAAAATCAAATAACCTAATTAAAAAATAGGCAAATGATCTGAACATAAATATTTTTTAAAAGAAAACATTCAAATGGCCAATAGCTACATGAAAAGGGGGTCAACCTAACTAATTATCATGGAAATACAAATCAAAATCACAATGAGCTCTCACCTCACACCTGTTAGGATGGCTGTTATCAAAAAAACAGATAAGGAGTGTTGGTGAGGATGTGAAGACAGGAGAAGACTTGAACGCAGGTAATAAGAATGTGAACTGGTACAGCCACTATGGAAAACAGTATGGAAGTTCCTCAAGAAATTAAAACAGAGTTACCCATGATCAAGTGATCCCATTTCTGGGTATAGGTATATCTGCAGGGAACTTAATCACTATTTTCAAGAGATATTTTGAGTCTCATATTTACAACAGCCAAAGTATAAAAACAACCTAAGTGTCCACTGACTGATAAATGGCTTAAAAATGTGTGTATACATATAATGTATATAATGGGTTACATATGATATATAATAGATTGTTATATATAATACATAATGTTAGTATTCTGCCTTTTAAAATCAGGAAATTCTATTACTTGTGACAAGATAGATGGACCTAGAGAATAATATATTAAGTGAAAAACAGGTACTGTATGGTATAACTTATATGTGGAATCTGCAAAGAAAAAAAAAATCAAACTCAAAAGAACAGAGAGTAGAACTTGGTTGCCAGGAGCTGGGGTCAGGGGGCAGGATTGGGAGAGGTTGGTCAAAGGGTACTAACTTTCAGTTATAAAATGAATAACTGTAATGACCTAATGTATAACTTGGAGACTACGGTTAGTTAACACTATTATATAACTGAAATTTGCTAAGAGAATAGAACTTAAATGTTCTCGCACACATACACAAAGGTAAATATGTGAGGTGATGGATGTGTTAATTAAAAAAGAAAATAAAGGAAAACATTTGCTCATTTTCTGAACCCCAAGAACATAAACGTTTAACTGAAATAAACTTGTAAATATTATGTTTTAGAAAAGAGGTGAGATCATTATAAAAGGGCCAATACATGGTGATAAACAGATTAACTAGTGATCACAATTTAAAAGAAAATACTACATTAAAAAATGCAGTTCACCTTTCATTAAATACGGGTGGTATATTACTTTATGTGGCTCATGAAACATTATAAAAACCTTTTGATAATGTAATTCTGATGCAATTCTGATGGCCAGTTTGTAACACGAGATGCTTGCTCTGTATTTATATTGGGTTCAGTTAAACTTAGAACTTGAAAGTTAGATATGCTTTTTTTAATCACTCAATTACTATGCAAATATATATATTAATTATATTTGATTAATATTGCATTTATACAATAAATTTTATAAATTCTAATTTGTTTCTTGGCAATTATATCAATTAGTGTCAATCTGGAATACAGAAATCACTCTAGAGAGATTTCATACAGACAGGGATTTCGTGCAAGAAATCAGTTACGAAGCTGTCAGATGAGCCAAGAGAGCAAAAAGGAAAGGGATTTATCAGCAGGTAGGAGGCTGCGCCAGCCCCAGGCAGCTTCTTTTGGCCTGAAATCATGCCCGGGCTGCCACGGGGAGTTGCAAAGAGAAGCCTGTGCCCCTGAGGCGCAACACCTAGACTCTCTCCTCCAGCATTTAATCCTCCGCCCACACTCGCGATCCCACTGGGATGCTCTAGGTGCTAAGGAAGTAGGAGAATTCTGATAGCCAACAGACACATAAAAATTATAACAGAAAATAATTTGCGGCATTGAAGTCAAAGTAAACAGGTCATCAATAAAACATGTATTTGTGCCTATTTCTTCTAAGAGAAATTTTTTTTCACCATTTCACGTACAAGTTTGACCTTCACTTATTCCTAGGCCTTATCACATTCCTATAGGCTCATACATGTCTAGCTTTTTCTCCTCATTCCCAACAGATACCCTGGCCTACTAGACCAAAAACAAACAGAAAGAAAAGTCATTCAGGAAATGCAACAGTCAACTCCCTAGGTCATTCCTGTGAGAAGCATGTCCCTGTCCTTGTCTAAGACGAACACCTCACGCCTGTATCTCACAGTTTCAGTCTCCTCAAGGACTTCATCAGTTATCCCCTGCCCGTGAAATCACATTAATCTTTCCCTCCTCTTTTGGTTCTTATCTGCATATAAACACTTTGATTTTTCTTTCACCTTAAACATTAATTTTTGACTGAAGATACCATTTAGTTTATTTTCATTCAAATGTGCTTGTTGAACATTTCACCCAAGCTCACGTTTTTCACTTTCTCATTTTATAAATTTTTCTTTCCCTCAGTCAGTCTGATTTAATACATATACCTACTACTACATTAAAACTACTTCAGGAAAGAGTTGATCAGAGACCTCATTTTGTTTATGTTCTACTGATCACAGTGAGTGTATTATTACAACTTTTGATACTGTGCTTTTATCTCTTGCTTTTTTGAATTTCTTCAGTGGTCTCAAACAAAACACTCTGCTGTCACTTCTGTGTTTGTAAATTCCTCTCATGTTTTCCTGCATGTTCTGCTCTGCCATAATTTATTTCCCACTAAACGTTCATCAGAGAAATCTCACTTTTAATATCTGACTTTCTAACTTTTTAACTGACTTTCTAACTTTTAATATCTGACTTTCTAACTTTCATTAATTTTAAGAAATTTTAATTTTGACTTCTGAATTTAAAAAAAATCCTTATTTGAAAATTTGCTTTGACTTTATTTAACATTTTTCTGGTGCCCAATAGGTAGAAGAGTGAGGCATGATTATTCACATACTAAAAACGAAGTGCGTTTAATTACAGATGTTAGTTACTGACCTCCAAACAATTACGGCACTCAGTTGAGCATAATTTCCTTCCTAATTACCTGAATAAATGACTGTGTTCACTCCTCTCTGCTTTTTGATTTCACTTACCCATTGTTTGTTCTCATACCTGACTATCAGCATTCTGAAGATGCTTTTATTGGAAGCATTTCCTTTTTTTCTGACGGAAATGAGTAGTATGAAGTGATTTTATTCTGTTCTATGACAAGTGATACAATAGAAAATGACCATCACATTCTGGAGACCATTATTTTTTTATATTTTTTTGTAAAGAAGCATCCCAAATTGTTAAAAGAAGGAGAACATGTTTAAAAAAATGCAGCCTCCAACAAGTCAAATTCACTTTCTTTTACAAAATTTTAAGTTGGTTCATAGTGGGTGTTTGGGCACCTACATTTGTTTTATTTAATTAAAACATTTTAGCATATAATGGATAATTGACAAGTAATTTAGTAGCATTTTTTTCTAATAATATTCTTTTGCAAGATTATTCTTTTGGGATATTATCATAAGCTTCACCAAAATCTCAGATTAAAACAAACAAACATTATTTTAGAGTAATATACATATTTTCTTAATGGTATGTTAATTATTATCTAACTGGAGAGAGGAAAACCTAAGAACACTTTTAAGTCTTTGACTGAACATTTCCTGCAAAGACTGTTTATCATAATTTTCTAAAAGAAGTTAAATTCATGGTAAATATGTTGAAGTTTAGATAGTTAATATATAATAATGTAGAGTGAAATCAAAATGATTTTACTGGTCAGAATAATTTGACCATATAGTTTATATCTAGAATGCGTATTTTTTTAAAGATTTTATTTATTATTTTCTGAGAGAGGAGAAGGGAGGGAGAAAGAGCAATGCATGGTTGCCTCTCACATGGCCCTCACTGGGGACCTGGCCCGCAACCCCAGGCATGTGCCCCCACTGGGAATCGAACCGGGAACCTCTGGTTCCCAGCCCGCGCTCAACCCACTGAGCTACACCAGCCGGGCTAGAATGCGTATGTTTTTTTTAACTTGGAGCATTACTAATGTTTTTATTCTAAGTGGTATGAAGAACATAGGTAAATAGTTCACCTATATTGTTTTTGAAAATGGTCTTAGAAAAAAATGTGTCGGACTCTCAAGGATACTGAATAAACAATTTGTAAGCCTGCTTCCAATAAACAAAACGTAGCACCAGAAAGATAGAAGTTGTAACCACAGAATAAAACATACCATACTAGGTGTTGATATTCTGGGATGCAGCCCATCCCTCATGTATGAACATGAACATCATGATTCAAGATGAGGCAGTGTCTTGGTACTGGGCCTAATAACCACAGGTGGAATATTCAGGACTCAGAGAGGATCCAACCCTTAAGGAAAGAAGAAGGGTAGGAGAAAAGAAAGGTAATTACAAGGTGGGATCACATAAAAACAGGAATTATCTTCTGGTAGGCAGGCCCCTTGTAGACAATTATCTTCTGGTAGACAGGCTTCCCTTGCTAGGTGAGTGTTCTAGGAACCTGTCTGTATCAGGGTACGAGATGATGGTGTTGCGAGAGGCTGTGTTCAGCTTCAGAGAATTTTTTTTAAGACTCTTTCAATCCCTTTGCCCATTTCATGAAAGGTGATTTACAAGCACAAGTACCCTCATCATGGTGAGAGTTCGGCAGGTTTATACTAAAAACTGCACAATTCCCATGTTCCACCCTCCCTATTTACTTGCCCTTGCCCCAAGACAATTTTTTTGTATCCCCAGATAAAAAAGTCTTCAAAGGGATTTTGGAGATGTACAATAGGTGAAACAAAAAATGGCAGAAGCACTTAAAGGTATCAAAATCAGCAAGGTCTAAAACTCTTTTGAGGACTGGAAAAAAGTGTATCCATAGGTGTATTGCATCAAATGGAGAGTACTTTGAAGGTAACAGAATTTTAAACATGTAAGAATAAATACACAACTTTTTATAAATAATTTCCAGCTTCTTTTGGGTCCCCCCTCATAGCTGGTTTTACTGTCTTGTCAATAAATTGAATGTGTCTTTCTTTTTAAAGTTTATTGTGTTAATGAGTGTTTGGTTTATATGAATCATGTGTATAAGGTAAGAAACAACAAATAATTGGGGCTACTTTTAACATAAGCTACCTGAAGTTCCATTTATATTAGTCTTAAAAACTGTATTTCATAACTAGTAATGTAAAATTTAAAAGATCAGTTGTAATATATAAATCAACACTTAATTCAGAGCCATTGATTTAAAAAAGACAGAAATTAATATCAAAACCTGAATAAGCAAAAACTTGAAGTTAGAATAATTCATGTACAAAATGTTCACTATAGGATTGTTTTAGAAAACAGAAACCTTAATAACCATCAAAATGACCAACAGTCAAAATTACTAAATAGACAACATATGATATAAACATAATATGAAAATAAATGCTGATTTAAAAGACATGGTTTAATCATATTTGAACATTATTAGATTGTGTTAGGTAAAAATAGAAAATACTAAACACAGTAAAATAGAACTGTAAGAGGGAGTGATGTCAGAGCAATGGTGACATTGTGAGAGATCCTCTTGGTCTTTCCCCATGAAATTTCAACAAGTTGATCAGCTATAACTCAATAAATGATTCCCTGGTCAACATACAGGCATGCCTGAGAGGTCCACGCAGTGAATCCACACACTGAAGCAATTTAACTTGGGCAAACAAGAACACTAGGGTAGGCGAGAAAGGAGGAGAGCGCAGATGGCCCCATTTTCAGTCCTACGGTCTGGACCCCATGGTGAGCTCAGCAAGGAAAGGGGAAGAAGCTGGCTGTAGTGGGCACTTGCTTTGTCCAGGAGAAGCAGAGTCATGGTAGGCACCTCTGCAAGAGCAGAGGTACAGACTGTGGCTGAGCCAGCCAAGAGGCCTGGGCAAGGACAAAGATCATGGGCTCTGCCATAACTGTCAGCTGTTGGGTGATGAGCATTCCAAACAAAGAATGTTGCCACAGAACACTAATGCTTTTAGGCTCCCTAAACTCACTTCCTGTGGCCCTTGGTATTGGGTTTCAGAGCACATTATCTCCAAGCCTGATACTGTTATGTAAGAATCACTATTTCCCTCTGTGACTGATTCTCAGCTGTGGCTTGTGACAGAGGAACCCTATGGAGGTCTGAGATCATCATTACTAAGAGGGCAAAACAAGCCCCACCACCAAACATCATGGCTATATGCAGCTATATGGACAGAAGCAAAGAGGTCAGCTTTGGGACTTCACCAATTTTTTAAAAACTTGTGATTCAGCACTACCTCCTGGGAAACAGTGAAGACCTCTTCATAGAAATCTACTAGTGAAGGACAAATCAATAAAGTAGATGCCTAGACAAAGAAGGAGCCCATCCTTAACTATGAACAACCAAGATAACAAGGCAGCTCATAAAGAAAATAAAAAGTCTCCACAAACTAGAACACATGAAAATATGTGACATAAATAACAGAGAATTCAAGATTGAAATGCTGAAAATACTAATAAGATGCAAGAAAACACAGACAATTTAATGTGTTCAGAAAACAAACTAATGAACAGATGAATACTTTACAGAAGAGACTGAAACTTCAAAAAAGAATCAAACAGAATTCCTAGAGATGGAACATTCATTAAAGGAGATCAGGAATGAACTATTGAGCATAGGAAGCAGAACCTACCAGATGAAAGAAAAGATTAATGATATCTAAGATAGGAATCTAGAAATGATGCCGAGGGAAGAAGAGAGAGACCTGAGTGAAAAAAAAATGAAAGAGCTCTATGAGAACTATCCGACTCCAGCAGAAAAAGAAATACAAGAATTATAGGTATTTCAGAAGAAGAAGAGAAGAGGACAGAGAACCTATTCAAACAGTTGAGGACACCTTCCCAAACCTATTGAAAGAACTATATCCTCAAATCCAAGAAACACACAGAACACTAAATTATCTTAATCCAAAGAGGCCTTCTCCAAGACACATTTTATTCAGTGTTATAGTTCGTAAGACAATTAAGGATAGAGTCACCGTATGACCCAGCAATCCCGCTCCTGGGTATCTAACCGAAAAACTCAAAAACATGTATTCACAAAGATACATGCACCACTGTGTTTATTGCAGCATTATTCATGGTGTCCAAGACATGGAGCAACTAAAGCATCTTTCAATAGAGGATTGGATAAAGAAGATGTGGTGCATATACGCAATGGGATACTACTCAGCCATAGACAAATTACTTCCATTTGTGACAACATGGGTGGACTTTGAGAATGTTAGGCTAACTGAAATAAGTCAGTCAGTAAAAGCTAAGAAACATATGATTTCATTCATATGTGGAACATAAAACTGAAACTAATGGACACAGACAGCAATGTGGTGGTTGCCAAAGAGAAGGGGTGGGGGCCGAGGGGTGTAGAGGGGCCTGATATATGGTGACAGGAGACGGTTTGATTTTAGGTGGTGGGCACACAGTGTAACACACAGATCTAGTATCAGAGATGGGTACACTTGAAACTATATAATCATATTAACCAATGTCACCCCACTAAATTTAATAAAGAGAATTGTAAATAAGCACAAGGTTTAAAAATTTTTTAATATACTTTTAAATTTAAAACTAATTTAGATTTACAGAAAAGTTGTGAAGACAGTGCAGAACATCCCAGTGCACTCCACACTCAGTTTCTCAGTTATTAACCTGTCACATTGGTACGGTATATCTGTCCCAGTTAATGCAACCATAGTGATGCCTTATTACGTAAAGTCCATATTTCAGATCTCCTCACTTTTTACCTTTTTTCATGCTGCAGGATCCTGTCTGAGATATTATATTACATCTAGTTCTCAGGACTGTTTAGAGTCTCTGAAGTTGTATCTTAGACCGTTTATTATGTCCTTTACAGTTCAGCTTTGAGGAGCATTATTAGAAATTTTATAGCATATACCTGATTTGGATTTGTCTGATGTTTCTGATTTGATTAAATGGTGGTATGGGTTTTCTGAGATGTCAATTACAGAGGTAATGCACCAATTCTCATTCCATCACGTCAAGCATACAGATTATGATGACATTGATATTGAGGTTGACCATCATCACCTGGTTGAGGTAGCAGTTGTCAGATTTGTCCGCCATTATGTTACTCTCTTTTTTCCTCCCTTTCCATATTCTGCACTTAGGAAGAAAGACGTTCTGCTCAGCCCACATTAGCAGTGGGGAGTTATGCTCCTTTTTCTAGACAGAAGAATGTATATATATATGAGAATTATAATGTTTGTGAAATTTTTTATACCCTTCATTTATTTTTCTTGAATTTATATCATATAATCATTTCTGTAATAACTATCACCTGTTTATAAAATGAATGATTTTCCTAATTTAATTTCTAATATTTTATAAGCCTGTAAAATTTTATATGTCTTAAGTGTTAACTTTTCTATTATACCTTATATATAAATATTAAGGAGCAGAGAGATAAGGGCACTTATCATAACTCCTACCTTTTTTCTGGAATCTGCTTCAGGTATCCTTACCCAAATGTCCAATTGGCACATGCCTCCTCCTACACTCACTCTTGCCTGGGTCCATGGTGAAGTCTGGGGCCATGGTGAATTCATCCTCAAATGTTTTGTGAACTTGATTCCCATAGATTAGCAACAAGTATATATGGTCACTAATATTTGAATAAAAAAGAAAAAACACTTCCAGTTGTATATTTTTTTGCTTCTATCCATTTTACTCCTGCCAATGTTAACCTCATCTTTGTTGTTGGGAAAAAAAAAAAATATATATATATATATATATACACAAATGTATTTCTTGATTACAAGCCATGATATTCTGTCTGTTTTGGATTCTAAGATCTTAATATTGCTTTTTAAAAATTAATAAATGCATGCTACTTTTCAGAAGAGTAATACCAAGAATGTACTTACTAAACACACTCCTAATCCTCCATGAACATACATGTGTATTACCACCCAGCATTCTGTGAGAGCTGGTCTTTTAAAAATCACGACACACTCAACGCTTTCTTATGATTGTTTTACTGTTTCTTAGTTATATCATAAAGTTTTCCTCATTTACATATATTTGTGGAACATGCTCACTTAGATCTGGGAAAGTATGAGTTTAAAAGGCTTTATTTACTTTGTCTCCACTGCCTTTTTTCACTCCTCTCCTACCCTGCTGTCAATAACTCTGGCACATTCCATAGATTTTTCAGTGAATTCTAAAGTCTCACCAAAGTATCGATCCTCTCCCCTTTCCAACCTGATCTAACAATTCCACAGACCAGCAGTGGGAAGGGTCTTTATTGTCCCCACTGTTTGTCCACCTAGCTTTCCCTCTTCTCTTCCGCTGCTCCTTTCCTTCTTTCTCCACTCTTCCTTTCTTTCTCTTCCTCCCTCTCCCTCCCCTTTTTCTCCTCTCATCTCCTTTTCCTCTTCCTTCAATCACTATGCTACTTCACTGGTTGTTTTTCTAGGATTTGGAAGGTGAAGAAGCAAAGGGGTTAAGGTATCTTTCCGAACTCTTGTTGCCGAAATATGATGTCAGTGATTTCCTTACTGTGTATATGAACATTCTAATTTTTTCCCATGTTGGCTTTTCTGGATTTATTAAAGACACCCTCCCACTATTAAGACATATCATTTTGGGTGCTATTCCTGAAGATGGCAATGAGCTTGAAAGCTGATTCTTTTATATTCCCACTTTGTTTCTGCATTCCATGGCATACTAGCACAGAGCTACTTTCCCCTGCAGTTAGTTACTTTGTTCTGACAGAATTCTCTAGAATAAGACCTTTTAAATACAGTTGTAGTTCAGATTTCTGCAGTAAACTTAAGTGAAATGGACATGCTCTCATACTAAGCAACTTTCCATACCTATCCAGCCTTTTGTAGACTGGTCTAGCTCACATACCATGATCAAAGGCACAGCTCCCACTGCCGCATTTTATAATGTAGTTTATTACATGAGTTATCCAGATACATTAATATTGTTCCCTAGAGTCAGAATTCAAAGTAGCTTATGTGACTTCTGGCATAAAATTGATATGCCTTAACACTAAGCAGCCAAAGCTGTTTCACCATGTGATTAAGCTGCAGTCCCTCACAAAAGGAGTGGAGTATATAAACCTACATAATAATATATAATATACAATCCAAAAATCATAGACAGATGTAGGGACACACAAGTACAGAGAAATCTACTATGTAATAGCAAATAAAAGTGCAGATTCCGTTCTAAAACAGTGACTTCTTTCACGTTATTTTAAATTATATTTTTCAATTACAATTTATACACAGTAGTGTATTTTATTAGTTTCAGGTGCACAGCATCATAGTTAGACAATCATATATTTACTGGGTGCCCCCTGGTATTTCCAGTACCCACATGGCACCATACATAGTTGCCATAAGATTACTAACTAAATTTCCTATGCAACACTTTACATCCACCTGACTATTTTGTAGCTACTAAGCTGTACTTCTCAATACTTTCACCCTTTCACTCAGCTCCCCAAAACTCCTCCGCTCTGCCAACCATCAGTCTGTTCTCTGTATCTGTGAGTCTGTTTCAATTTTGTTTGTCTATTTTGTTCATTAGATTCCAAATTTAAGTGAAATCATGTTATTTGTCTTTCTTTGTCTGAATTATTTCACTTAGTATACTGCCCTTTAATTTAGGTCCACCCATGTTGTTGCAAATGATAAGATTTCCTTCAAAAAGTGGTTACATTTAAATGAAATTGATAAACACTAATATTTAAAATCTGAACTTTGAAAGCTCATCTGCTTTCAAAGACCAAGAATTCTTCATAAATAATGGAATCTCTACTCAAAATCCAAATTTTGCTGAAAATTTTTTTGTCATCATAGTCAAAGTACATTAATATAGCCCTGGCTGGTGTAGCTCAGTGGATTGAGCGCGGGCTGGGAACCAGGCAGTACCGGTTCGATTCCCAGTCAGGGCACATGCCTAGGTTGCAGGCCAGGTCCCCGTGAGGGCCATGTGAGAGGCAACCATACATTGCTGTTTCTCTCCCTCTCTGTCTCCCTCCTTTCCCCTCTCTCTAAAAATAAATAAAAATAAAATCTTTAAAAAAAAAAAGTACATTAATATACATTGACCAATATCACCCTATGCTATCATTAAGTGCATATTGCCTTTTAATTGCATAATTACTACTATCATTGTCCCTTATTAAATTTAAAACATAGTTTTCATAATAAATGTGATTAAAATATATTGATTTCCTTATACATATATATATATATATAAATAATTTTCTGATTTATATTTTATACATGTTGCTTTTTTTCATCTGTCTAAAACCTTATCCATACTGCAGTTCTGTAATAAAAAATTAAATTTTAGGTTACCTCCCACAAGGCTAAGAAAAATGCACATTTGGTTTAGGCGTTTTATTGTCTTTGTTTTCTATTTCTTACCTTGGAATACACTCTGTTTACAGCATTTATTGTATTGATTGATAGCTCATTACTCTGTCCCCATAGTAAAACTCAATGAAACATACTAATTGAGGCTCTAATTCTGTTTAATAATTTCACCAGGTAAGAATTTATTGTGCACTTAATATGTACTATCAGTTGTTCTCAATCCTGAGAGCACACAGATAAACATGACGTTGTGTCCAATACAGAAGGAGCCGCAGCCTGGAGGGAAATAAAACAGGCTTATACTTCTTCCTGACATTTTCATTCATCCTTTTCTTCATTATGGGAGTTCTTGATAACTCTCTGCACTGTGTTAGTTTTTAGAAGTAATCTAGAGGTGAATCAAAAGGTATTTAATGAACTAAGGACTCATATTTTGTCGTTCTTTGTGAAATCGCTCTTGATAATAGTCAGAAAACAACCTAGCTGTTTAGTTCTAGTCATTGAAAAAAGTCTGTGTTTCTTAGTGCTCTTTCTATGACCAGGATTTAGCATACGTCCTAACAAAAAGTAAACACTTCCAGCAATGACAGAGACACATGAAAAATAATAGAGTGATCGGGTAACTATAATTAGATTTGTATGATTATACTGTGGAAATAATTCATGGGAAACATTTCCTCCTATACTGTGAGGAAATAGAACTGTGTATTAGACTAAGCCAGTCAAGAACCTGGTATAAAATGATAACAGATTTGAACTTTATCCCCTAGAAAATGCTTGTGTTATATAAGATTAAAGGGATCAGATATGTGCTTTGGAACAACAGCACCAGTGCAACTGTGTTGCTGGCTCTGAAGAGAAGAGCAAAGAGTCAGTAACAGCACTCAGGAAGGACGTTGCCGGAGAGTAAATTGTAATTGCCGTGGCCCTGAATTAGGTCGTGTTGGAAAGTAATATAATACAGATAATAGTTAGGGTTTTTTCCCTCAGGAAAATATGTGAAAGGAGTGGATTATAGATTTATTCACAGACTTATGTAGCAGTGAATTACAGGAAAGTAGCAGAGTGCTACATTCTATGGCCAGGGCAACAGACAAAACTGACAAAAATTCTTGGTCATGTGTTACTTAATTTTTACTAGGGGAGACAGGCAAATATTAAAAAGATGATAAGTACTGTTATAGGACCTTCAGCAAGAAAAGAGATGGGGCAAAACAATAGTTAGGAATTTTAAATTGAATGCCTTAATGATACCTGAATTTGAGGGAGGGAGTCGTTCATTTCCCTGAGGAAGCACGTTCCAGGCAGAGTAGAGGCAAATGCAAAGTCATCGTTTGGATAAGCAGAAGAGTAGTGAAGAAACAAGGTCAGAAAGAAGAAAAATGTATAAAAAGTGTTTCTATACAGTCAGTATTGTCGTTAATAGAGTTGCAGAACCAAAAGTAGATTTTTACTCTACAGGTAGCTTTTGAATTGGATTTTGTAAAGATTTGAGTTTCCTGAGGAAAATCCAGGAGAAACATCCACTGAGCTAATGCAAGTTTGACTTGGCAGTTCCAAAACCAGATCAGGGATCCAGAGTAAGAGGACCCAAGGTACAAGTC
>PVJI01006676.1:0-84335 GCA_004026765.1 Micronycteris hirsuta | reverse complement strand
TACCCAGTTTGCAGTACTTTGTTATCGCAGCCCTAGGAAACTCATACAGTGGGGGGGATGTGTGTGCGTGGGGGGGCTAATACAGTGTGTTTTGCAACCAGGTCCCCAAATTTTGAGGCCACAGAGATCTTTTCCCTGCCCCTCGTCACCCCCACCCCCGCCCCCGCCTGCCTCCCAGTCTTCCCCAGTGAGAGCCTTCTTGTGGAGTCTTGACTGCCCTGATCACCCAGCATCTGCCTTTGGAGCTGATCAGCCCCAAGGGGGCATGTCTCCATGTGTTGTGTTCATCTGGACCTGCCGCCCTTTGCGGGTGCTGTTGTCTGTGCCTCCTTCTCCTCTCCCAGTACATCTTCATTGCGAGTCTACGAGCTGCCAGGCCCTGGGGGATATAAGATGGACAAGGCTCTTAACTTTCCCGGAGCGCGCATTTCAGTGGGAGATTGAAGGGGAGGCATTCGGTTGGCAAGCAAGTAAACAACAAATATATCAGGCTTTGCCCTTTGCTGTGAAGAAGATATTATCGGACAGCATGAGAGAGAACGTGTGGGGCTACTTTTGATTGGGTGGTCAGGGAAGGCTTCTCTCCGAAGATGGCTTTGAAGCTGTGCCTGAAGGAAAGAAGGGGCCAGCTGTGTGCAGCTCTGGGGGACGGTCATTCTGGCCGAGGGAACCGGCCTTGCGAGGGCCCTGCGACAGGACCCAACTCGGTGATCCAAGAATCAGAAGGAAGGCAAGCATGATGGATCCCGGAGCGTGGGAGAAGAGACATCTGGTGACTCAGAACCTTGTGAGCCGTGGAAAGAAGTTTGCGTTTTGTTCTAGGGGCCATGCAAAGCCTTCAAAAGGCTTTAAGCAGACAGGTGACATGGCCAGTGTTATTAAATGTTACTCTGTAGACTTTGGAAGGTGGCCACCAAAAGTGGTCTGGCCTTCATACCGTCAGCCCGTAATCTATGGTCTCCCTCCCCTGGGCTGTTCTTGCCCTTAGAGTCAATACGGCATGCTCATCGTCTAATTAGAAAGTTGTTTGTGCGCGTTAAAGTGGCCTCCCCAGTAGGGGGTGGGGGTGGGCCTGGCTAAAGGTGTCTGGCTCCTTTGGAATGCCCCCGAGTCCACGGTGATGGATCCATTGCTCTTCGATGGGACTGAGTGGTGGGTTTGTGTTTTAAGTGGAGTTGTCCAAAACCCACGGGGTGCACTCACTCCTCCTGGAGAAGTGCTCACCTGTGTAGGAATTGCCACACTCATATGCTAACCAAATTGTGACTCGAGAAGACCTGGGGGGTTATTGGCTCGACTCTACCCATGGAAAATGGAAACTCTAAGAGGTGTGGGACCTTGAATAAGGATGAGAGTCCAGGGGTGCAGGACCATGACACCCACATCTGTTTCCTCGCACCGCAGTCCTACGGGTGGGGTCCTGGCTCTTGGATGACGCATGCCTGAAAAACCTGTAAAAAAATAAAAATTAAAAATGGGGAAGTTCCTAGTGGACGGTGGAAGCAGGTGTGACTATACTGTGTAGTGGTTAAGAGTTTTGGAATGAGATAAACCTAGGATGGAATCCTGGCGTGGCCTTGATCAAGGGACTTGACCTCACTGAGTCTCAGTGTGCCGATCTGTGAAACGGGAAGAATAATAAAGTCACTACCTTGCAGGGATGTAGTGGGGATTAAATGGCAGCGTTCATGAAAAGGACTCAGTACTGTATTTGGCACAGAACAGGCACTCAGCAAATATTTCCTCTTGTGATAAGTACTGGGAACTGATAAGAGAATATGGAAGAAGGAAGAATGTATGTGCACAGATTTTCTGGGAAAACCTGTTGTATTGCTTTCAGGATATTGGGTTCCCTGAAAAGTATGGACAAAAGAAAGTTGGTGACCTCCTGGGGGGACACGGGGACAGAGATCCAGTGTGGGCCCTGCGCCGCTGAGAGGGGTGTTGACTGGCGTGGGAGCGCAGGTTGGAAGATTCAAGGGACCAGGGTAGAGGGGCCCCTGGGTGCGGGCAGCCCACCCTCCCTGGGAGGCAAGGGATGAGAACGTGCAGAAATGCAAAGCCGAGTCCAAGCTCGTACGTGGAAGTGAGAGATCACCGAGTGCCGTGGTGTTCCAGCAAAACCACTCCTCTGACTAGGACAACTGTGAATCATGCAATCTTGAAAGTTTTAGAATTGGGAGGACTGAGGAGGGCAGCAAGTCCTGCCCAAGGTCAGACAGGGTTTATTTTGCAAGCAGAGACAAGTGCTGACATGCCCAGGATTTAGAAGAAAACGTTTCCCCTCTCCTTTCTGTCCCTTCTCCTGGGTTGACTCCAGCAGCATGCCTGTCCCCAGCTGAGAGCATTTGACCCGGGCCTCAAGGACATCAGACGCACTTGCAGCCTGGAGCCTGGTGTGCGCGCCGTTGATGAATCCCCGAGGCCGAGCCCAGACACTCGCAGGGTGGGTGAAGTGTCTGCTGAGCATCGGCGGAAATATTTCCACCTTCTTGTTGAGGTTGGAATTTGGGAACGGAGGCTTTCAATCTCATGTCTCAGGAAAGCCTTTATCAATTACAATATATATGCTTTGGGGCAGTACCCTTACTTTTAAATTTTTTTTATTTCCCATCCTCATTCACTTCTTTATCTACCTTGATCACGCTGTAGATATTTTTGTTAGATACTTCCAATCGCTTTTGAAACTACGAGAGGTAGAAATAAATAAATGATATCGCTTGGCTTTTGCTCCCAGGTCATCAGAAAGATGACTCGCTGAGTCAAACCCATGAGCTGCCAATCACAAACTTAGGTCAGGTCCCAACTCAAATTCCATCTCAGGGAGGGACTCGGCAGCAGTGGGACTGCTGTCCCTGGCGATCACGGCACAGCGATGGAATGACCTGGAAATGGGATCTGGGGAAGAAGGAACTGGGGAGAGGAAGGAAAAGGTGTTTTTGCGGGTTGCCAGCTAGACTTCCAGTGTTCACTGCAATGCAGCTTTGAAACTTTTGTCCTGGGCTGTGTGTCTCTTGTGTGTGGGGCAGGGATCCATTTTTTTCTGGTGTGCTACCTCATCAGAAATGAGCAGTACAAGGAAAGGGGAAAACGAGAACCCTGTAAGTTCATGTAATCAGTTGCCTGCATTGTAGTGTGGACCAGAATGATTGCCCCAAGAGGCCCGACCAGAACCAAGTTAGAACCCTGCTTCCAGTGGCCTGTGGTGAAGTGCTTCCTCTTCTGACTTCTTTAGTCCGTAAATACTTGTGGAGTGCTTGACACCATGGGGAAGGAGGCAGTTGTGCTCTGGCCCTCGTGGGACCTAGCCTAGTGGGGAGCCTGACACTGAACAGTTGTACGTGCTCGTGCTTACAAATCATCACAGGTGCTTTTGGGGGAAAGTGCAGTGTGTTTTCCGATAGCGAGAGGGGGCACTCACCTGGATTGGGTGGCCATGGAAGGGCCTCTCTTAAGGGTTCATTCCTTCCCTGTAGCCTCTCCCACCCCTGCTCGTGCCCCGGTAGAGGCAGTTTGAGCTGAGACACCTGGTGGTGACAGCCGAGGAGGGGGGATTTGACCAAGGGTAGGATCTTTCTGTTCCCCAGCTGGGCCACCTGCCTCAAACGGCTAGGTCCCCAGGGGCAGCGCTCCCGGGAGTTCGGTAACGGGCACCATTTCTCAGAAGGGGCTGGCCGCAGAGATAAGACCACAGTGACAAGGGGGCCATAAATTGTTACCTGTGCCCCTTGGTTACCCCCTCTCCCTCCCTCACCTCCTTCCTGAGCCTGTGGGGTCGGATTTAGCAACAGGGTCCCTGTTCACGGGATGGAGCAGCAGAAAGCTGACTTTTCTGGCGGCCAGCATAATCACCGAGATGCAGAGCCCTGATAGCGGGAATCAATTTGATTTCTGTCGCTCTGTGACAGGAGGGGTGGCGAGCAGGAAGGTCAGGACTATTTTGAAAGCCACAGTTCAGTTAAGAAAACAGCACCACCACCCCCCGCCCCCGCCCCGCCACCAAGGAATTAGAAATTAGAATACTTTAGGGGGAAAAATAGAAGCGAGTCAAGGTGAGGGGTTTAATCAGAGGAGCAGGAAAGCCCAGTCCAGTCCCAGCCGGGGCCTGAGAATTTTGGCTTTTCCATTAGAGAGCTGAGTTGTATGTCTGGGCAGCTGAGTCACTCGGAGACTCGCTGAAGTGGACATAAGGTGTCCATTCACTGTCAGTGTCAGTTGACATTAGATGTCAGTTTCTGGCCGCATGACTTGAGGCCCGACCTGCTGGTAATGCTGGGAGGTCCTGGTTTGTCCTGTACCGTCTGGTTGCTCTGGGCAAGCCTACGTGATTTATGGGGTTTTACAGAGTGGAGGCTGGGAGGTGTTTGTAATTCTGTAGGAAGATTTGCATTCGACGTGGACGGTGGAATTTTCTGGTCAAACTATGGCCTGGCCTGACTCAGAGAATGTGGGCAGGCCCTGCAGGAGCACTTCCTTGGCTGATGGTAGAGAGTGGATATTTTGGAGGAAAGAGTTGGGCCAACCCCAGCCTTCCTCGTCGGGACCTCAAGACCCACCCTGAGGTGACTCTCGTTCATAAATTGAGCGGCGGCTATTGTGGGCCCAGTGCCAGGTGCTGGGGAGATTTGTCTCGGAGCTCACAGCCTAGGAGAACGCCCAGACATGGGGCACTTACTAAGGATCTAATGAGCAAAGGAGTTTCTGGCACGAGGTCTGGGTTAGTGTTGGAGGGCCAGAGAGAGAAGCTGACACAGGGGAGAGAAATTGGAGGTTTGTAACTGCCGTAGTCAGCCTGGGCTGCCGTAACGAAGACCATAGACCAGTGGCTTACATGGCGGAAATGGGTTTCCCACCGTGGGGAAGGCTGGAGGTCCGGAATCAGGGTGCATGGTGGGGTTCTGGCGAAGACCTTCTTTGGGTTGCTGATGGCCACCTTCTTCATGTGTCCTCATGTGGGGGAGGGGCAGTGCCAGCTGTATCCAGCCTTTCCCTTTTCTGCTGAGGGCCCTGGTCCCATCAGGGGAGCTCCACCCTCACAGCCTCCTGGGAACCCAATTTCCTCTGGACACCATCGCAGCTGGGGTTAGGGCTGTGGCACACGAATTGGACGGGGCCCCATGCATTCAGTCCTTAGTAACAACTGGCAAGTGAAGGGGTGCTGGCATGCCTGGCTCCCTGGAATATAAATGTCGGTCATATGTCCTTGATAACCATGAATGTGGTTGAAGGAAGGTAACGGGACGAAGGTGCATTTGCCTGTGTCCTGTAATTAGAGCCCTGTGGTCAACTGATACCCGCGGCCCTTGGGGTGGGGTGGGGGTCTGTTCCGGCTACGAGTCAGTTCCTCCGAGATCTCCTTGGTCATGGCTTGTGGTAAGGGCAAACCACCAGCACTGCCTGGTCTCCCCAGAGTGAGGCGGTTATTTCAACCTCAGATCACCTCCGGGTGTTTACAACTTCGAAGCCATGCAAGGCAGTTTGAACTGTGCTGGAAAGGCGGGCAGGCAGGGCTTCTTCTATCCCGTGCGCTGATGGAGGTCTGAGGAGTGAGCCCGAGAGCCAGCTGGGCCCTGCCGCCAAGTGCTCGCTGGGGCACGAGAAGCCGTGCCCCTCGTTCTCTTTTAAACAGCTTTGTGTCTGTCGTTCCTGTGACGTGAGAGATCTCTTCGGACCCTGTGTTTCTGGGCTTAGCGTCAATCAGGTCCCGTTTATCAGGCAGCGGCACGCAGGGTTTGTGGTGTGTGCGTGCGTGCGTGCGTGCGCGCGCGCGCACGCACGACAGTGCTTTGCCGGCTCTGCTGGGTTGGAAATGGGCTCTGTGTCGAGCACTCAGCTGAAAGAGGTTACGAGGAGACAGGACTCACACCACTGCTAAGGGCCAGAGAACTTTGCAGAAGAGCCGGTCATCTTAAAAATGAGCTGGTCTATTTGTAATTTGGCCGGGTGCCACGAGCCTCCATTGAATGGCAGCCTGGGGGGTCGCTCGTACACACTTTGTGTGCTGGATCTCAGTCTGTGTGTGTTCCCTTACTCATCCCTGAGCCGTGGGTGCGGCCATGATTTCCCAGCTGCCCTGGGTGAAGAGCGAGGGATGCCGGTGGAGTGGGCTCTGCAGGGAAGGGGCGGCAGCGTTACCTAGAGAATTGGTGTTGCTCGTATTTGGGTGCTGGAGAAACTTCTGAGGGAGTCGGTGTAGACCACGTCTGTTTACTGCTCAGGAAGCTGAGCCCAGAGAGGTGCCGGGGGCATGAATCAGGCTCAGGTCAGGGGCCATCTGGGCAGGGGGCTGTGATTCTTGCCAGCTTGCTCCTGACAACACTGCCCCCTGCTGTTCTTCCAGGGCTGCGGGGACCTCACAGCCCTGAAGACAGTGTGTGCAGACGGGTTGCATCCTCAGGCAGCGTGGCCCTTTGTAGGAGGCAGTGACGCTGGTCGTCTACTAATAGGAAGATGGAGTCTTTGTATTTTATTTCCACTGACGGGGATGGATTTGCAGAACCACCCACACCCTTGCCTGGTCCTGGTGATTCATGTGCACACGATGGCTGACCAGGGAGAGGGAGGGGCCCTGGAGGCCTCTTGCTGCTCAGAGAGGATGGGTGCTCATGCGTGAGCTTCTCAGCCAGTGGTCTGCATCAAAAGGGAGCCGTCCACCCCCTCCAAGGCCCAAGGCTGATACTTTTTAAGACGCTGGGCACTCATTTTTGACCCCAAGGCTCTTGAGTATTGGTGAAGGCTGGCTTCCCCCCGGCCCCTCCTAGACTCAGGCATGCATGGCGTCCAAACCCTGCTTGGGAAGTGTCTCTGCTTCCTGCACACCGTAGGCTGTCACTACTCACTGTGCAGCCGGCACTGGGCCGGCTGGTCGTGACTGCAGGGAAGGAAGGTTTTGTGGAGAAGTATAAAGGGTTCATCAGCATGTGGACAGACCTGCAGGCTGATGGAACTGCATTTGAATCTCAGCTTCAGGATTCAACTTTGCACATCTGTGAACTCCTCGGGGCCCTTTTCACGTTCCATCGAGGGGGATCCTGTAAGACTAAGTCCTTGAGCGACACATAGAAGGTGTGTCCCATCTGGGTTGCTCTCTGTTTCCCTTTGTGTGGCCTGATTTTTTTTCTTTTTTTCTCTTTTTTCGATGTTATTTAAAGTTGTTTGTGCAGTTTCGACCTCATCATGGGAATAATCGTGACTAATTGGGATTTGAGAAGTCCTTAGCAGGTTACCTGGCCCAAGCCGGTCCATAGCAACAACAGTCGTTGTTTCTGTAGTTGTCTGTCTGAGGCAAAGGGGCTGCCTGCCTTTTATAATTATGTCAGTATTGCTGACAGCTCGGTGGCTTCAGGGGGAGGACACCAAGGCAGAGGGATCTAAGTGAGGCATCCCCTCCCTCTACCCCTAGAGTGGCCCCTTGAAGTCTCCGCTTTTCAACTTGGGCTCCAGCCCACATTCATGGTCTTGTACATTGGCACCGCCGATTCTGATGAACCTTCTGGAGATGTTTACTTTCTTGGTTTTCAGGCATGAATAACTTCATTTCCCTAAAGGAGAGTTGCTGTGAGATTCAGAACTTGGAGAGATTTTTGTTTGGGGATTTATTTTCCTTAAATAGCATGGGGCTCGTCCACTGCTGTAAGGGTTCCTGCAACCCGTCCAGTTAGCCAGCGCCCTGCTCCCCAGAAGAATCGGGTGTTTTGTTCTTCCTGGCCTCTCCTCGGTGTGTTTCTTCCTGTGGGAAACAGCCCACAGCCCTGGTTCTGTTGCCCAAGATGAGACTGGGTGAAAACTGAGAGAGAATGTTGAAAAGACCCTGGAAGGCCCAGAGCGTGAGGTGGGGGGAGGGGCGCGGGGCAGAGTCCCCTTCCTTTCTTCCTGATAGGTGTATGGACTGGCATCTCCTGCCAGCATTCAAGGGGTATTGCTGGCAGACAGTGCTGGAAATTTGATGCCCAGACTCTTCTGAGGACCGGAAAGCACTAGAATGCTTACCCAGATTATTCTTGTCAAAATTTGAGGGGGGCGAGGGAAGGCGCTGGTGTGGGAGCTCTCAGACCATCGCACCTGACTGGCCCCTTCCCAGCCCTGGGAAGCCGAGCATGGTGGCTGGGGTTTCAGGGCCCTTGGAGACAGGTCACTGCCTCCGGCAACCTTGCTGTCTATCTGGTGGACAATGGCAGGGGCCCACTCATGATTAGAAAGCCCAGCCAAGCTCCTAGCTGGGGCTGAGGGAAGTGTGCACAGTGGAGGTAAGGGGGTATTTTGGCTTGAGGCATGGATGAGGAGAGCCCACGCAGAGCCCTGTGGAGGTTCTGGAATCCTGCTTTTTCCCTTGGCAGCTCCTGCTCTCCTGCCGCCCCCCCAGGTCTAGCAGAGTCTTGGGTGCGTCCCGGTTGGTGCCACGTGGTCTGTGGCAGCAGCTGTTGGTGCTGACTAATGAGACTCTGTGGCAGCTGCGTTGGGCACACTTGGCCCCAGCAGGGACTGCCTGTCCTCACCAACCACCCGAAGAAGGCCTGGGGAAAGTGCCTGCAGGCTGAGCCATAGGCAGGCTGCTCAAGTGGGGAACCCTGGGACTCGCTGACTCATGGGTCCACAGAACCACATGGGAGGGGCCAACCCTCCGCTGGGCAAAGGAGTGAGAGAATTTGGGGCTAGGAGGGTCTCTAAGATGAAAGGGTAAGATAGGGGCTGAGCTGGCATTTAAAATCAAGTCTCCTCTCTGCCCTCTGGATTAGGCTGCTCCAGCTTTGTGGGGTCTCACACAGTGTCCTGGGTGTGGACAGTTGCTCATTAGCTGTGTGCTCTTGGGCAAATCATTTCATCTCTCTGAGCCTCAGTTTCCTCAGAAGCCAGATGGGATCATGAGTGTCCTTACCTCCGAGGCTTGCTGTGAGGACAGAATGAGAGCCCAGGATAACATCTCCAGCCCACCCACTTTCCTTTCTTCCGGAATGAAAAAATGGGCAGATGTGAGCTTCTCCCATGAATCCACCGGTGCCCTAGTGGACACTCCTGGAACTGCAGCTGTTTTTCACTTAGCCCTTGGGAGAGAATAGGCAAGGTGCGGAACCAGGGGAGACAGGAAAAGAAATGGAAGAACCCGAGTGCTGGCAAATTCCTCCTGCCTCTCTCCTTTCTCCCCAAACCTCTTGTAGAAGGGACTCGAGGGGCCTGAGCAATACTGTAGAATTCATGACCTGGCCAGGCACCTTTGCCTGACACGCACAGCTACGGCTCATGGGGTTTCTCCAGGACACCATCAAGAGCCTTGGGAGGCAGATTCTGCCCTCACTCCTAGAGACTCAGCATGCACAGATGCACCTTGAGATGGCCCAGATCGTTCTGCTAGGCCACCCTGCTTCTGTGCTGAGAACTGGTTCCCTGGAAGAGCAGGAAGAAGATTCTGATTGTCCAAAGACCTCGAGTCCTGGCTTGCCTTCCCGATACCACATCTGGGTAGCCTGGCATGCAGCGTGGCCCCGGCAGAAAAGAGGGCTTTTCAAGGCACATCTAGAGTGATGAGAAGGCCCTGCAGGGTCGGGTTCCCTCCATGGCTGTAATTAAACCTCCCTGCCTGATCTCCTTTTCAAGCACCAGCTTTTCAGGGGTTCAGATAACACGGCTTTGTGCTCAGGGCCCTTTCAGTACTTGAAACAGGAGGATCTGTTTCAACTCTCGGCATGCCCCTTTTTCTCCCCAGGATGCTGAATTTTTAAAAAGCGGGGTGTTAGCATCGGACGAGTAGCTCACTTCTGGGCCTTTTTCATAGAAATTCCACGATAGATATTTTCCCTGAGATGCACAGCCAGTGTCCCAAAGAGAGATTTATCAGTTAAACCTGCCTGGCTCCGGAGGAGCGCCAGCGACTTCCTGGTAAATATCCCCGGGCCAGGAATGTGTTTGTGAAAATTTTAAGAGATGATCCCAGAAAAGCCTCTGCCGGTTGGCGGTCACCAAACCGTGTGTTATCATCTGGAGGTGAAATGTACGAGAGAAGATGTTTGCTCCTTAAAGAAGACACTTGGTGTGATACATACAAGCCTTTAATTAGACATTGCAGTCAGACGCTGAGCTGTGTCAGATGCTGGGTTTGAAGTTGAACGTTGACTTTCCTCCCTGTAGCTACTAAGTTCTGTGTCAGCCCAAATTTCAGTTTCCTGGGATTTTTGTCTGTCTACAACTCAACTTCCTATTCCCAGTACCTTTGTGGGTTCTTTTTAAAATTGTTTTATTTTTGTTTGTTTTTGGGTGGTGGTGGTGAGGGAAGGGATGGGTTAGTGACAGGGCAAGGGGGCATTTAATCATTTATTCTCTTAAGTAGGTTTAATTGTGTAAAGATTATAATGCATACACACGTCTGTAATTAGGGGAGTTGGTTCTGTTAGACAGTGTTTTAGTGAAGAAAATTATAGTGTTCATAAGCTGTGTAAGGAGGAGGCAGCATATATTAACGTGCAACTAGTTTTTGTTCATGCTGAGTGTTTACGAGTGTTCCCGGAGGTGTCTCCCCGAGATTCCAAAGTAGCCCAGTCCCCCTGGGCTTCCTGGATTTGCCGTAGCCGAACCAGGCTGTGTTCCAGAGTATGGAGCCTTTCTCCGGGGACTCAGGGACCAAACTGTGTTCTGCAGCAGGATGAGTTTCATTCATTCATGAGACAGATATATAGGAGTGCCTACCCCGTGCCAGGCACTGTCCTGGGCATTGGGGCTACGGATGTGAATGAGACAGCAGACTCTTTGCTCTCATGAAGTTTGTAATCTAAAGGGGCGTCAGCCTGCAGAGGAGAAAACAAATAAATTAATAGCTACTTACAGATACTGCTCAGAGTGAAGAGGCAATAGACCAGCATGTCAGGTTGGAGAGGGACTGAGGAGCGACGAGAGGGTGTGTGTGAGGTGTTCACTGAGGCAGAGCGGGCAGAGAGGCCTTGCTGAGGCCATGGGACTGTCCTAGGACAGAGGTTTCCGGGCAGATGCCTGGTGCATGGAGTGTCCAAGGCCAGAACGATCTTTGTGACTTCAGGGAACAGAAGGAAGGATGTTGAAGCTGGAGGACCATGAGCAAGGTTGGAGGAGGTGGGTGGGGGACTTTCTGGACTTTGGATATATTCTCCGTGTACTGAGAAGCCAGAAGCGAGGGGACCTGCCACAAGAAGAGTGAGATGTCTGTTCCCACACATTTGGAGCTCTCTGCCACCTGGTTTCCACGTCAAAGATGCTGCGCACATGGAATAAGGCTTTTTTCCTGGAGGCAAGCCTTTTAGGGCCTGGCAGAGGTGCCTTCAGTTGGGCCTTCCCCTTCAGGACCTGAGGAGCACCAGTTAGAGAAAAGGTTGACCGTCCATCCGACTCAGGGAATATTCTCTTAGTGCCCACTGGGCTATGAAAGAGATTCACCCACGTGCTATAGGAACATCACTGATTCTGAATGGCTCCATCTGGGGGCAAAAGGTATGGGCTCTGAAGGATGAGTAGGAGTTTGATAGGAAAGATGAAAATCGGAAGAACTTTTCTGGCAAAGAGAAGCCACTTGGGTAAAAGTGTGTTAGGGGAAATACCAAAGAATCCAGTGTGGCAAGACAGGAGTCTTGGGAAGAAGAGCTAGAGTCAGGCTGGGACAGGCCCTAAAGTGTTAGACTTTATTGTATCATTATACTCACATATGCTTTGATGCCAGGTGGATTCATAAGAGCGGAATCCAAAGTCTGTTTGCTCCAAGCAGATTGATCTTCATACTTAACAACTCTGAAGCCAGTTCACAGTTTAAGTTTTCAAATTTAAAGCTCCCTGCTTTGGAAGGACTATCCCTGGACAGAGCGGCCCTGTTATGGAGGGCCCGGTCCATATTTTTTCTGAGCCCGGGGCTCCCATGTCACATGGGTAAGGCCCAGCTGACCCAGCTGCCCAGTCGAGCTCCTGGTCAGCTGGTAAGTCCGTGGACTGACGTTGGCAGGCTCAGGTTTTATAGCCACGCTACCAGCAGCCCCTGGGAGGCCAATCAATCCCCAGTTGACCGCTGGACCCGAAAGCCTGCATTCTCTGCCACTTGTTCTGGAACTACATGCGTGACTTCCAGAATGTCACTCACGGCCCTCGTGGGACTCCTGCCCACCTCACCCTTCGGTCATTTACTTCTCCGGTCGAAAGCCTGAAATGCCAAGAAGCACGTCATCCAAAATATCACTGTCATTTCTCTCCTCCTTGGTGTGGGGCGAGTGGTGAGCAGCGAAGACTATCGGTTCAGGTTTCAGCCGAAGGCGTGCGGAGATCAAGTTACAAGTCACCCAAGAGGAGGCAGGCGGTTGTGTGCCAGATAGACAGCGGGCGGCTCCAGGGCTCTCTGTGGGCACGCTCCTCCTGGCCCTGTGGAAAGGCGATTTGCTAGGCTGAAGTACATATGTCCCTAATTGTTTGTGGTGTGGGAAAGCAGTGCCGTAAACATTTGTCTGAGCCCAGAGTGTGTGAGAAAGCCTGACTGACGTGTTTTGCTTTTCCATTAACACTTCTGTGATAAACTGCTTAGATGCACCGAGAAAAATTAATGAAACTATTGTAACAATCGCGCACATGTAGGTAATTTATTAAGGACAATTAAAAAGCTTTAAAAGTCATCCATGAGGCAAAATGAACAGGAAGACAGTGTGAGGTGGATTTTGGCAGGAAGCCCACCCGGGGGGTCTATGGAGCAGGGTTCTCCTCCCGCCTCCCTCATCCCCGTTAAGAACCACACCGCACGGGGAAAGCGGGGACCTGCTGCTGAAACTGTTAATGACAAAAATTCTGTGTGGATTCCCCAGGGGGATGTGTGGATGTGTGAGGTACGGGTCTGTGGGGTCCAGGGCAGCTGTCTGTGACCTGCTCGGCTTTAATGTCACTGGGACAGAGGCACGGTTCTGCTGGACCTCACCTCCAGCGGCACAAGGGGGAAGGGGCGTTCCCCTCTCCTGGGTAATGCTTGGCTGTTTTTATAAGTACCTTTGTGTCACTCTGGGAACCTCAAAACCCATTGAGGAGCAGAAAAGGAAGCCTAGTGAGGTTAGGGAGGTACTGTCATGATGTCCTTATCCACTGACTAGCTTGTACCTTGTGCTGGTCTCTGTGTAACCGCTCTTGCCTCAGTTCCCTCATCTGCAAAACGGGGACGATGGTTAAGAGTGAGTGGAGCTTTAGAGTGAGGATCATCCAAGATCATGCACATAGTACTTCCTACGGTGTCCGGAGTCTATGTAGTTAATGGGAAATAGTCTGTGTCATCATTAAGGGCCTCACGGAGTTGTTGATTGAAGGCCAAACAGGGTGTTGAAAACCTGATACAGTAACTAACTCCAAGGTCCACGCCTGTTTCCGGATGTGCCAGTACCAACCCACGCCCCCAGCACAATTCTTGATTGATAGGAATGCTCGCAGAAAGCCTGGGTAAGTGTTGAAATGCACGCAGTCAGCCAGCTCAAGGTTTGGGTGAGGCCCCTCCTCAGTGGGATGGGCTGCGGCGCTCCTTCCTGCTCACCTTCTCCATCACTCCTGTCCTGGATTATACCCCAGAGTAAAAGATCTTCCTCACTTTGAAACTGTCATCACACATATGAAGGCATGGGATTGCTAGGGATTTGGTTTGTGATTGGTGGGTGACCCAAGAAGCCTTTGACCTTGTAGATGAGCTCTTCCTCAAACACAAATACGTTTAGTAAAGAAAACCTCTGTGAGTGGATGGTGTTGACCAGTCTCTGGGCAGCTGTCTTCATCGCCCCGGGCTCCGTCACAGGCACATATGTTGTGTGTCTGTCCGTTAGAGACATATGCATCTGTTTGCAAGAAGTAATTTTTAGTTCACTTACCAACCAGAAAGGAAAGCGAAGTGTTACAGCTCAGACACGACAGATTTTTCCCCTTCCCATGCTGCAAATGAACAGTGAAAAATTACTCGCTTTTGCTATTAAAAGCTATAGAGCCTGTAAAAAATAGTAAATTGTGGAGACATTATCAAAGTTTATAGGCACTAAAATTTGACCTTCAGCTGATTCAACATTGGAGGGAAACAGAATTTTCTTTTCCTTCTTCAACACACACACAAAAAAAAAAAAAGAGAGGGAGGAAAAAGATTTATTTTCTTCTGGAACTAGAGCAGCAACTGGAAATGGCACTTTTCAGTTTAAAATAAGAAAAAGGTTTTTAAAAATTACGTAAGGTAATACAGGAAGGCAGTCTCCTTGGAAAGAATTAAAACCTATAGAAAAGTCGAAGTCCCTTTGGACAAGTCCCTCCTCCTCCCTGTCCCCCACCCCAACACCACATCTGTGCTTGCTCTTATCATTTTGATGAATATTCATACAGAATTTTTTTTTATGTGCATTTACATACTTTTCTATATACTCAGGGAAAACGAGGGAGTATTGCTTTGTCTTTGTAGGCTATCCACTTTCCCAAAACTTTTCACCGTTTTCTCTGTCCATTCCTGAGTCACGGCTGGGAGAAGAGGGAGGCTGGCTGGCAGTGTAGGGGCTGGACGGTCAGGCAGGTAGTGCTGGTGTTTGTCCCCTCTTCCTTCTCCTTGGGTTCCAGAAGCTTTCTCGGTTGCTAATAACTCAGGTTAAGATTGGGCAGATGGATGGTTGGAGGATGCAGGTAAGCGTCTAGAAGGGATGAAGTGTAGGGAGTACCCGAGGGCCAGACATTCAGGTCTGAGCGTGCTCTGCCTGTATGTAGATGCTGACATTCTTCTGAACCAGGAATGCTTGAAATCGTCCGCCAGACACCAGCGTCCATTGTATGGTTTTGAGCGTGTAAGTGCGTGAGAGTACGGGTGTGTGCGTGCACGTGGATGCACATTTAAGGTAGGGATTCCATGGAGAAGCCCCCTTCCGCATGGCACGCAGTCTTTCCTGGAATGCACAGATGCGATCCTCAGCTAAGTAAGAGCGCAGACGTGAGTGAGGGTGTTTGAGGAAGGCGCCCGCTAAGGACTGGTTGTAACTCTGAGATAGTGGGCTGATCGGCCCACAGTGGGCTCCAGAACACCTGAAAGTAGTTATCTCCATCCTGCCCCTCCGGTGACATTTCTGCACCCGAGGCACCAGCATGGCCTGGCATCTCTGGACAGTGAGGCACTTCACTCTTTTTCCACAAGCGGAGACCCCGTAGCTATTGCTGGATCTTCACCAAGAATGGGTCCCTAATCTCATTCTCACCTGCTTATACCTCCGCTCTGAGGCCAGCAGAGAAAATTGCTTTGGTGTTTTGCTGCTCTCTGAGATTTAGGGTGGAAAGTTGAAGGTGTAGAGCCTTAGGAAGGCAGACGTGTGATTTGGGAATTACAGTGAAATTGGCACAGCCGTCTGGCTGGGCCCGCTTTCCCCCTCGCCTCCTTGTAAGGTACAATCTTTAACACTCTTCACAACTGCGGCCCCGCAGGGCCACTCTGGGCCTCGCAGAAAGAGGGAAGGGACAGGGTGCAGTCTGTCACCGCCGTCCGCTGGCTCTGGTCCCAAAAGTGAAGCCTAGGGGAGGAAGCATCGAGGGGTCAGGGAGTTGTGAAAATGAGAAGACTTGACTCCCCTAAGTTTTGCTGACTGTGACCATGAGTGAACCTCCTTTCTTTCCTTCCTGGAGAACAGCCCCCGCTGTGGACTCAGTCCCTCTGATAAGATGGGCCTGTCTCACCACACTCTCATTTATCAGGCTCCGGTTAGACGGCATGGCCAGGCCTTCAATTCCAGTACCTTGTAAACCAGTTTAGTGACTTCCCCAGAAGCCTGGTGGAGGTTTGTCCAGCTGGTATCGGGAACAGATATGGCTGGGACGTTCCAGCCACCTTCACCTTGGCTCTGGGCAGGGCATCCTGCAGCAATCTCCTGTTCACCAGGAAGGTCGTGACCTTCTCCAGAGGGGGAGTAGGTCACATACTGTCAGCTGTAAGGGACCCTCATGACCTCTGTCCATCCTGAAAGAGGGGAAGCAACTTGCCTAGGACCACCTTGCCCACAAGTGGCAGGACCAAGACACCAGTCCTCTGCCTCCTGGGTGTATGTGCCCCCCACTCGGCAGAGACCCCTGGCCTGTGTGTCCCAGATGCTTAAGGGGTAGCCAACGTAGATTAGATCATTAAACATGGACTGTTTTCTGGACTTAGATCCATTGGTCTAAGTTGGTCATGGTGTTTGGGCATGGGTTGGGCATGGTGTATGAAAAAGCTGGTCTCTAAAAGGACTCGGAGCTGACTGCTCTCATTTTTGCCTTTAGAATAGCTACCTTTTTTTTTTTTTGACTCAGCCCCTACAATGCACCAGGCACCAAGGGAAGTGCTCTTTGGGCGCTACCTTCCTGCTTTTCCCACCCTCCCTGAGGGTGGTGCTGCCGCTATCCCTGTTTTACGGATGAGAACCTAGAGGGAGGTCTGTGTCCTGCCCCAGGTGACATAGTCAGGAGGTGGGGATATGGGCTTGGGGTGCAGAGTCTAACCTCAGCGAGGAGTGGCTTCTACATGGCAGATGGGACCAGAACTGGCTGGCCAGCCCTGGCTGAGGGGCCGTGTCTGGCCGAGGGGCTGTGTCTGGCCAAGGGGCCTCTCCCCCCCACCATGCACGTGATCACTGTGGTGCCGCCCTCCTGGTTTTTAGGGCATCCTGTGACCATTGGTGATGCTTGCTGTCCCTCCCTTGCTGTCGAGGTGATGGGCACCACAGGTCCTGTTTGTAACCTGATAATTTGGGGTTGGGCCGTATCCTGAAACTTGCTGTATGGTGAAGAGTCGGTGGTATCACGGCACACTTGAGTTCGTTTGCTCATCTCCACATTGACAAGGGGCAAAGCAAGAAGCTTGATTTCAACGCCGGAACAGCAGTGCGAGCAAACTAAGCCATTCGCCTGTGTAGAGATGTCCCCTGTGCCAGGCACTCTTCTGTGTTCTCTCACTGAACCCTAACCACAGTCCTAATGGTGGGTACTGTTGTTCCCACGTCACACACAGGAAACGCAGGCACAGAGAGGGTAAGTGACTTGTCTGAGGTCATACAGCTGAAAATCGGCAGAGCCAGGACGCGACCCTGGGCCTCATACCTTTACCTTCCTTATCAGACCCCACTGGCTGGGTGAGCTCCTGCACTGGGCAGAAAGGGCTGTGTGATTCCATGTCCTGTTACCCGGTGGGCTGCCCAGGTGGACACCTGGAAGGGACCCCTTATTCACGGGGCATGACCCTTGGTGAAGCAGACAGCCCCCCAGGGGCTGAATGGAGAGGACTGCACCCCCATGGGATTTCTCTTCGGATCTTGAGCTCCTTCCCTGAGTGTATTATTGAACTGAAGGGGCCTCTCAGGCAGAGCAGTGATGAAAAATGCATTTGCCTGCCCTGGCCGCGTGGCTCAGTGGGTTGGGGCATTGTCTCATACACCAAAAAGGTTGTGAGTTCAGTTTCCGGTCAGGGCACATCCTTAGGTTGTGTGTTTGATCCCCAGTCAGGGTGCCTATTCCCATAGGCAGCCAATGGAAGTTTCTCTCTCACATCAAAGTTTCTCGCTCCCTCTTTCTCTCTCTCTAAAAGTAAAAATCAATAAACATATCCTTGGGTGAGGATTAAAAAAATATACGCCTCATGTACATTGGCCAGCCCCTGCGACAACCAGGACCTCTGGTCACCACGACGCCCCCCACTTGTGTGGCAGGGTGACGGCGCTGGCCCGTGGTGGCCACGTGCACCCAGCACTGTTCTCCAGCGCAGTCCTGAGCGGTTTCAGCCTTGCCCTCTTCTTACAGCTACCAGTGGCGTATCTTTTTGAGATCTACTTCACCCTTGGCTTACGGCTGTGGACTGTGGCCATGGAACAGAATAGTTCTTCATAGTTAAGTAGCTCATGCGGCGCTTGAACTCTTCACCAGTCAAAGCTGGCAGAGTTCCAGACCAGCCCCTGGCCTGGGAAGCAGGATGCTAGCGTGGCTCCGCCTGGGAGGTGCGCCCCATCCGCCATAAGAGCACCGTCTGCCACTGCTGCTACACCTGCAGGGGGGTGGGGGAGGGGGCGAGATCAGAAGACCTGGCTGGAACCCCTGACCTTGAAACCGTTAAGCAACTTCTGAGAGCCTGGATTTCCCCACCTACCTTGTAAAATTCCCTAAAGCACCTAGCATGTGTTCGGGCACAGGACAGCTGCTTGGTGACTGTGAATTCTCTCTCACGCCTCTTCATGTGGCTCTGGGGCCTGTGTTAGAACTTCCCTTCCTTCCAGAGTACAGCCAGCTGTCAATCGCCCCTTGTATATGAAACTGCCTCTCTCCCTATGGTAACTCTGTGCAATGGCTGGTTTCGTGATCACCCCCAAATACCCTAGCGACACCCCTGCCCCCAGCTCATGCACAGGGACCACTCAGCAGCAGCAGCAACACTGGAAACTAAGGGGGACGCAGAGGGTGAAGCATTGCTTGTGAATTAGCATGTTTTTCTCTCTTTTGCTTTTGTGAAAACTAACTTCCTGTACAGACACTTGTGTTTAAAAACCCTAAGAACGGGCCCTGGCTGGTGTAGCTCAGTGGATTGAGCGCGGGCTGGGAACCAGAGGGTCCCGGTTCGATTCCCAGTCAGGGCACATGCCTGGGTTGCGGGCCAGGTCCCCATGAGGGCCATGTGAGGAGCAACCATACATTGCTGTTTCTCTCCCTCTCTCCCTCCCTTCTCCTCTCTCTAAAAAATAAATAAAAATAAAATCTTTAAAAAAAATTAAAAAAAATAAAAAAAATAAAAACCCTAAGAACGGGGGGTGGCCCCCAACCCTTGTCCATGGGAGCATTATGAATTAAAGATTACAGCCGCTAAAAAGAGATCATCTTTAAACAAGCGCAGTTCCCTCTCCCCGTGCCGCCCGAGTGTTTAAGTTTGCGTGCAGAGTAAGTCCAAAACAAACAGAGATGTTCGGGAGAGATGTGGTGAACTGGGCCCCAGACAGCAGGAGAGTTAGGGCAACACGGGGAGCCCGGGTCCGGGGTGGGGGCGGGGTGCAGTTTTGCATTCTTGGCCTCCTGTTTGCATTCTGAGAAATAGGGCATCCTGGAGCGCTCAGCAGAGCCTACCGCATGCTGATTTGCTGCGTGGCCTTGGGAAAACTTTGGATTTGCCCCCTCCCCAACACACACACTCACTCTCTCTCCCTCTCTCTCCCTCTCTCTCACTCACTGGGCGAGAGCGCCTACATGCACACGCACACAGCCCAGGCCCACCAATGCCCATTCGCGAGTGTTCTGCACAAACCGAGGCCTGAAACGGCTTTTGGCTTTTTGAACAAAGCTCTGAGGAGTAATTGGGGGAGAGATGTGGAAGAAACAACGCCAGGAAGCCTTTTGTTACGTGCCTTTCTGCTTGTGAAGATGGCGCAGCTGCCTACAGAGACACCCCTCATGGAGCTCTCCCCCGGAGCAGACGGGAAGGCGCGAGGGACTTGTAGGCAGCAGAATAAAACCGTCAAATGACCACCGCCATTGAACAGTAGCAGCAATCAACATTTCTGGGCTCGTCCCTGGGGACGCAAAGATGGTGAAGAGCACTTCCTGCCTTTGGCAGGGAGCTCGTGGCACGGGGGAAAGACAGCCAGCCAGGGCTGAGTCCAGAGCCCCCCCCCCCACCACCCATGTCTGTGCCTCCTCCCAGCCCCACAGCATCTTAAAGAGGGAGTGAAGGGCACCAGAGCCGACTCCCCCTGTTTTAGAGATGGGTGTGCGGGGTTATAGTCTTGGTTAAGGGCCATGGTCAGGAGCAGGATGGCGGCTAAGCCCCAGGCCTGTGCCTGTGGGACCGCAAATCTCTGCTGCAGAAAGTCGATGCAGTTCCCAGGGCTGCTTCATCTCAGAGTTTATTTTAGGCAGATGATTGCCTTCTAGGTCATTCCCAACCATTTAAGTGTCTTTGGCAGGAGATTTACCTGAAGCTTCCAAGGCCCTTTGAGATGGGAACAAGGCATGATGTTTCCCCACCCAACCTCCGCGCACCCTGGGCCTGTGTTTTCATTGGCGTCTCCTTTGGAAAGTTCCGGGCTTTGGGGAGGGGAGGGGAGCGGAGCACGAAGTTTGGCTGCGTCGTGTTCCAAGGCCTGGAGTTTTAATGTGTGGTCAGATTGACCACCCTGCCGAGTTCACTGCTTCTCTGGGCAGCATCGGGTTCTAGGTGGAAGGCTGGGCGCTCCCCCCGAGGGCCGCACCTCCCCAGGGCACCGCAGAATGCTGGGAGACACCAAGACTCTGCGGCCGGAGATGTTTGTTTATAAATAAATTGAGCAGCTGCTGAATAAACATTCCCTAAATGCAGGGCTTTTCAGGGGCTTTATTTGCCTCACACGTCTTCCGATTGTCGAAGATCGGGTTAAGGCGGGCAGCATATCCTGAACTTACTAGGCCACTGACCTTTTCCTAAGGAGCACCTCACAGGACTGACATCTCTTGGAGAAACTTTCTGAAGTCACTCCCCGCTTTAGGGCTTCAGATTCCCCAGCTGTGAAATGATAAGTGTTAACATCTTCACTGCTTTTAAAGTGATCGTTTTCCTGTGGACCTCATGTCCTGAAAGGACGTTTTCCTCTTAAAAGTCAGTCAGTCGATAAACACTGGGAAGTCAGATGAATTTTGACTCGATAGGTTCAATTCAGACATATACTTACATATCAAGTTAATATAGATACATCTGACATCATAGTGCATGCGTAAAATATGTATATTTAAATAAAAGTGATCAGCTTGATACTCATTTTAAATACACATTTATGTGTATGTAGGTATACATACCTATAACACATGTAATCTTATATGTGCACTGTAACAACATATTGTACTGCAGATGTATTCTATAGATGTATGATGTATGTTATACATAACACATTTTGTATGTTATGTATTATATAACAATGCTATGCTATAATTTATGATATATTATACATATGTGTTCTATATTAAAGTATAAATATAGACTTTACACACACACCTAAATACAGCCTCTCAGGGGCCCTCAGAGCTTCAGGCCAGACGGCGAAGGTGTTCGGGTCGGTGTGCAGTTTCTGGCTGGCCTTTAGAAGCCGGCCAAGCTTCGTTGTGGATGTCTCTGGAATACAAGGACTTTGACTGGGAAGCCTGGGTAAGTGGAAGGGAGCCCACTCCGGCCCTGATGGTGTTTGTGTCCCCCCAAAACTCTGGTGAGGCCCTGAATAACTGCAGAAGCTAACTGGGCCGTTATTTCTGCTGACCCCGTGTCTCGAACCAGGCGGGGATGTGGGGAGGCTGCCTCAGGGACCGCGGGAGGGCCCTGCGAGATGCCCTTGCTCTGCCCCGCTCTGCGGTCGCCGGGCACCTGGCAGTGTGTGGGCCGTCTGCTTGGGTATCTGTGGTGGCTGCTGTTAATGGCTGTCGAATAATCCCAGCCCGGTCTGGGCACTGGCTGTCGTGCTGCTTCGTTGCTCGGAAGAAGGCCTCCCTCTTTGTCGGAGCTGGGTCGGAGCCTGGCAGAGGCAGGCCTGCCCCGCTTCGTGTCTTCCTCCCCATTTAACGAGCACCGAGTAAAACAGCTCCAGGGCATTTATGTGGCACAGAAGTTAAACCGTTTGCAGTGTTTAGGGGCTTGGGCTCAGTGTCCCTCACAAACGTCCTTGTGGCATTTTAAAGACTGCCTTTGTGTTCAACTTGGGTCGTGGTCAACTTTCTTTTGAAGTGCTCTGCTTTATTTTGGGGGGGCAGGAGTGGGAAAGGACTGAGGCGGGAGAAGGAAAGATAGGACCAGGGAACCGCAGTGCAGGACCATTGCCTGTGGGCAGACTTTTCTAGCAAAGGACACCGGGATGGGAAAGAGAGATCTGAATCCTCTGCTGTGACTTCCACTCCTCTGACGTCAGAATGATGCAAGCCCCTGGGCCTTTGACCCCTGGCTCCAGGACCATAAATCTCCCATGGTTCCCAGGGAAGGGCGGACTTGTTAGGCTGGAGCCCTAAGACTTGATTAGAGTGATTTTAGTAAATGCCATGGTGTGTGTGTGTGTGTGTGTGTGTGTGTGTGTGTGTGTGTGTGTGTGTGTGTGTGTGTGTGTGTGTGTGCGCGCGCGCGCTGCATATGGTCAGGTCTGACCGGGGGCCAGGCGGCATACTAGGTACTGGCATTGGCGACACAGCCTGTGGCCCTGGGGACTGCTGATGACCCAGAGTTGTGCAGGACAATGATTAACGTCCAGTATGATGTGTGCCGTGGTAAAAGCACGTGTGAGGAAGGCACAGGAGGAGGCTTCATCTGGGGAGAGCATGGGGGTGGTGAGGCCTGTGCAGGGGTTGTAAGGACAAGTCAGATTCACCAGGTAGAGAGGAGTGGCTGGAGTTGCAGACAGAAGGAGCTGCACCCTTAAAAGCCTTGAGGGGCCACATGGTGCAGAGTTTGGAGGCACAAGCAGTTCACAAATGCCAAGAGCCTGCAAAGGGGAGGTAAGACATGAGGGCGGTGGGGCTGGAGCCAGGCCTCAAAGTTGCTGTTGGAGTGGGAAACTTGTCCCTTGTCCAGTAGGGGAGGGGTGCTCAGACAGCACTGGGAGAAGAGAGAAGGGCATTTTGGCCTGAGGGTGGGGTTGTTAGGGTGTGTCCGGGGGAAGGTGGCCAGGGCAGGACGTGTGCTGGCTGAATGACAGGTGAGGCAGGCAACTACGTGTCTCTTGTAACATGCCACTCAATACTGAGACTCTCTTTGCAGAGGCTGCACCCCCTTTATTGGGGGTGCAGCGGTGAACGTTAGATCTGACCATCCCATTGGCCAGTGGCAGGAGCTGAAGTCCCCCCTCATTTCGGCACCACCTTTCCTCTGAAGTGTTGGGGTTGGTGACAGGCCGAGATGCCCAAGCCTGTGCCCGCAGGGCTTGCTGACGGCTCCCTGCCCTTGACCCTGGCGCACAGTGAACGGCACCGATCACACGGACGCAGGGCGCCACCCGGCCCCCGCAGAGCCGCACGCCGGCAGCGCTCCGCCGCTCCCCAGGGCCGCGCGGTCATCCCAGGCAGCTGTGCAGCGGTAATTAGTCAGCTCCAGCCTCGCAGGTTCCATGACTCATTGTCTTAAATTTTAATAAGTACAGAAAAACAGAGTGCTGATTTATTAAAAATTAATCCTCCTTAGAGGTAGCTCTGGCCAAGGGAAAGCAGAGGGGTTTGGGAGGAAGGCAGGAGAGGCAGTGTACGAGGAGGCCGGGCCACTCCTGCTGGGCCCAGCGCTGGGCCCCCCACTCGGCCGCGGTCAAAGGTGGAAAGAAAGAGGTGGCGGCGCTGCACACCTTTCCTCCTTTTATTCTTCCTTCTTCCTCTCTGCTCGGTCCGTTTCCTAGGGCTGCCGCAACTAAGTCCACCAACTGCGTGGCTTCAGCGACAGGCATTGGTTTTCTCAGAGTTCTCCAGGCCAGAGGGGCAAGATGCAGGAGTCAGCAGGGTTGGTTCCTCCTGAGGACTGCGCAGGCAAGAGGCCATTCCTCGCCTCTCCCCCGGCTTCCGGTGGTCTGTTGGCCATCCTCGGCGATCTGTGGCTTGTGGGCTCACCACCCCGATCGTGCCTTCATGTTCACGTGGCGTTATTCCTGTGTGCAGGTTTGCGTCCAACTCTGCGCTTTTTATAAGGATACCGGTTGTATTGGATTAGGCCCCACTTTAATGACTTCACCTTAACTAATGACATTTGCAGTGACCCTGTTTCCAAATAAGGTCACATTCTGAGGTGCTGGGGGTTAGACTTCAACATGCCAGTTTTAGGGAGACGTGATTCAAACTATGACACTTCTTCCCCTCCCCTCTTCTTCTTCCTGCCTTGACACCCTCTGTTCTCGTGATCTCTCTGTTCCCCTTGACTTTTCTCTTTCACTCTGCATCCCCTGTTGCCACCTTCCCTGCCTCAGCCCTTCCCGATTCCCCTTAATAATTAAGCCCCACACGTCTGCTGGAGATGGATAGATGCCTGCTGGTGTGTCTGCCCCCCCAGCCTCCCTCCTCTGCCATTTGCAGTGGTGGGTGTTGTGCCCACGTGAGCCCAGAACACCCCCCCAGGCAGCCACCAGACCCCTGCCATTCTCAGACAAAACTTTCTTCCAGGAGATAGAAGAAGTCTTCTGTCCAGGGCTCAGTTCCAAGCCAGGGATATGTGGGTGGGGGCGGGGGGGAAATGGGCCTGTGTGAGCCTGCGTTTGAGAGAGAATTTCCTTTTATTGATCAGAGAATATTCCTGTGCTGGGCAGGGACATCCCCTGAATGAGCCTTATCATTTAAAGCATTTCCTCCTCCAAGGCAATCAATTTAAGCAAAGTGCAGAGCTAGCTGCGTTGAAATGCGGCCAGAGGGGCATGTTGGCCCCCAAAGCATTATGGGCCATTAAGTCTGTAATGTGGCTGAGGCCTCTGGGTAGCGGCGTGCCTCCCTTCCTTGCTAATCGCCGGGATGCCTCGCTCTCCTCCCGTTACACTTGGTGTCATACCCACCGGCACACAGACGCGTTCCCCCAGTGTCACTCCCTTCCTGCGCACTGGTGTGGAGAGCTGAGGCCCGATCATCGCCCCTGACTCTGCCTTGGGTCTTTCTCTACCTGCGTCTCCGTGGAAGCCATCGGGCCCCTCCCACCAGGTCTCAGGATTAGGACCTGCAGTTTCCCTCCTTGCACTTTGGTGGAGCAGGCACCTGAGCTCTGGAGGGACATGGACAGGCACGTGATTCTGCCTCTCTCTGCAGCTGGAACCCTGGCCTGCTCAGTTCCCCAGGATGTGCCGTGTTCTGCCCCTAATGAGAAGAGGTGGGGCGGAGCTAGATCTCCCAGCCTCCTGTATGTAGGGGGGGCGGGGGGATGTGCTGGCGGAATGGGGAGGGCCTTTGTCTGAGTTTATCACCAGTAGTTTTGAAATGACCTGAAAAAGTTTGATCTTGGGGAATTTCCAGCATTAGTAAAACCAAGAGGATTCTCAAGGGTTTGTGAAGGCCACTGACTAGCAAGCCTGTCACCAGTTCCTGTCTGTGACTTCTCCCTCTTTCCATTGAGGCCATCTCTAGTCCTGACCCCGTCACCTGCCACCTGAGGGTTAGCGCCCCAGCCGGAATTCCGGCTGACGTGGTCTCCTTGAGCACTGCCTTCACCCAAGTTCCAGTGTGTTCTCTTACCTGGTCTTCCAGTACTTTCTCTTCCAGCCCAGCTCCGATCCCATCCTCTTCTGCGCCGGGTTCACAGTGTGAACTCACTGCTCCAGACCCCGTGTGCCCCCCACTCCTTCCATCTGGTCACTGCAGTCTGTTCACTCATTTGCCATACTGTCCAAACAAGGTGCCCTTCTTCTGTCATTTATTTGCCATTTACCGGATTCTTAGAATGGAATACTTCATACAGAATAGATTATGTCCTGAAAGTCTTCTATACTTGTCACCCCCAAGGTGTCTTATCTCCTCATCTCTTTACCACCTATCTCCTGGCGTGTTTAGTTTGGGTCAGCTTAACAAAACATGTACTGTTCACAAAATGCTTTTTCGACTCAATATGATTACAACTCCTTGGATGATATTTGGCCCGGGCGGGTGGGCAAGGAAGGAGGGAAAGAAGTGACCTTGAGGTGGCAGAGCGGAGTTGTCTTAGAAGTGGAATTAAGAAACAGGTTGTCTTTCTGGACGTGGTCGAACCTCAATCCTTCAGTCAGAAAGGCGAAGAACAGGGTTAAATCTATTTCTCTGAGAAAGGAAGAAAAGGTGAGGACAGCTGGAAGGAGGAGATGGGGGCGGTGGGCCACGCTTGATGCACCATTTGGAGCCCTGAGAAATCCTAGTAGGCTGCCCTGTTCCTGTCTCCTCTTTTCCTGGGATCGGTCCAGCGGGCAACCTGCAGAGCCTCAGCATGGTGGGGAGGTGCCTGACCTTGCTGATAGGTCCTCAGTCCTGAGCTGAAAACCATCCCTCTCCCACGTCAGATATGGCGGGTGCACACCTGGCACGGGGTCCTGTATGTGAAAGCATGGTGCAGCCTCCCCATTCATTAATGGTGTGGTTCCTCGCTTCCTTTGACAGTGTCTGTCCATTTTATACCTACCCTAGGAAATGCCCCCGCTCCCCAATCCTGGACCTTGGGGATATTTCCTGTAGACTGGGACAGAAAGGTATTTTTTTATGGAACTACCTAGAATAGACTTAGGCATGTGATATTATGATTGCCTTCTTCATTACTGTCATATTTCTGTTGGACGTGATTCCGTGACTCGTTCTGAAAACCTAAGTGAAAGCGCGGAGGAGGCTTTTTGCTTAGGTGAGAACCAGCCCCAGGCACTTCACACACCGGGCCTTTCAGTGGCGACCATCTTGCTGGGTTCCTTTTCCTGAGCAAGGAAAATGAGTCCAGCCCGTGGCTGGGTGTCATCCGGAACTGCTCTGTTTCTTTCCCATGACATAAATTGCTCTTGATCCAAACGTCTGTTGGACTCAGGGGTCCTGGGTTGGGGTGGAGGCCGGGGGCAGGGAGGAAGGAGCTGTGTGCCGTGAGGGTCCTCTCGATGCTGAGAGCTCTACCTGTGTCACTTCAACCTGATCCAAAGCCCACGGGTGGCAGGTGGTGTATGTTCCCTTTTACAGGGGCCGCCAGGCTAGGAGACCAGGAGTGTCCTGCGGGAGGTGGAGGTGGCCGCACCCAGCTCTTCTCAACCAGCGTGGCCATCCTTCCTTGAATTCCCGCCTGTTTTCACTGCCCCTGCCTCCTTCTTCTCGGAATTGAAACAGCCCAGAAACCCAGGCTGCACTAGTTTCTTGTAAGACCCGAGAATGCGGAAGAATATAAGGCTTTATTGCGATGCTTTTAGAGAACATTTGCCGCTCTGAACCCCGTAGAAGTTTTCCAGAGTCTATTAGGTGGCAAACGTGTTCACGGCCTTGGAATCATACGGTTGATTTGAAATATTGGCACCTAATGGCTTACAACGGGAATAAATCCCCTGAAGTTGGGCCTTGGGGGGAGACTAGGGTGCTTACACAGCCGCCCCTCCCCACCCCTAGGCTCCGAACATGCCCGCAAAGGCGCCGTTCACCACGGCCTTAGAGAGTGGGGGTCTCCCCTAATGAGGGGGAGAGGCCCTGCCACTCTTCATTTTTCAATTTGGGCCCAACATTTAGTGGCAGTGACTGTGGGAGACTTCTGCCTGGAATTTCTCCCCAGTGGCCTTTAAAAGGCCAGGGCCTGAGAATTCCTGAAAAATTAATGGGGTCTCTGTGGGTTCTTAACACTTGCTGGTAACCTGGCTTCTGCCAGGCCCGCTGTGGCTTCGCAGCATAATAGCTGCTCAGCTGCTGGTCTTTTGTATGCAAATATGACCTAAGAAAGTAGGGAGGCAGCAGCCCGTTGTTGCCGGGACTGCGATTTCAAACAGACTCGCTGCTTTTAAAATATTCCAGACAGATATTGAAAATGTCAGCAGTAGGTTTCTCCCACTTCTCGCCCGGCTCTCTTTTTCCTCTCTTCCTCCCCTGCCACCCACCCCACCATAAAATATAATCAAAAAGCTAGTAAATAATTTAAAGAATAGCCTCAAAGGATTTTCAGACTAGAAAGAGACTCCCTTCTCTGGTTTAGTTGGGAGAAACTGTTTTCATTTTTTTTCCCCAAGATATTTAAAATATTCAGGAGTGTCCCACAGGGTCTTGAACTCATAAGCATCTGCATTTTTCTCACTATACTCTCATCTCCTCTTTTCTTTATTGAATTCTTTCAAAGGTAGCTGTCGGCAGTATTTAGGTCCGAATTTCAAATATAATTCGTATTTGAGATACTGGTCTTAAGTCAGACCAACTTAAGGTCTTTTTCGTTCATCTGAGCTCTCTGCCCCCTGCTCTTTGGTGTAACAGGAGGGGGCAGCGGAATAAATCCTGGCTGCTGTGATTCTTCATCTTGTTGATGCTTTTCAAAGGGATCTGTTATCTCGTGGACAGAAGGGAGTGATGGCTTCCGTGAGGAGTCACTGCATACCTTCTTCCAGAAACTTGATCGGCCGGGCCTGGACTGTCTGGACGTCCCTGCTCACTTTGAGACGGGAGAGTCGGGTCGGGCCTCTGACTAGCCAGAAGCGTAGACTGGGGTGAGGGTACACAGATCAAGCTTCAGATCTGCCCAGGCCACACCTCCGAAGACAGACAGCGCTCCTCCTGGAAAACTCCAAAGTGGGGATGCATTTCCGAGCCTCTGGGAAGCCCCAGGGCCAGGAGGAGACTGTGGGGCCTGGGACATGTGGGCTGTTGATAAGCATTGGATGGAGAGAAGGAAGGAAGGGAAGGTAGAAGAGTGGATGGTGGATGAATGGAAGAGAGGAAAACGGGAAAGGGTGAAAGGAAGCATGGAAGGAGGGACAGATGCATGGACCGAGGGATGGACGAGGGATGAATCGGTAGATGGATAGATGGATGAAAGGAAGGAACGACAGGCAGACGGATGGAAGGACAGATGAAGGATGAATAGATGGGTGGATCGATCGAGTGCTGGATGGATGGAAGGGTAGTTTCCTGTGACTGTTTGCTTTCTTATGCTCTCCTCAATCTTGGGCATTCCTGGGGCCTGTTCTTAGAAGCTGGGGAGAGGTTCCTCTAGAACGTTGATGCCAGGGAATCCTTACAATGTCCTGTCCTCCATGAACTCTTACAGATGCCGCCGACCCTCCAAGAAGGCCCTTCTCGT
The DNA here is from genome assembly GCA_004026765.1 of Micronycteris hirsuta. Classification (NCBI taxonomy): domain Eukaryota; kingdom Metazoa; phylum Chordata; class Mammalia; order Chiroptera; family Phyllostomidae; genus Micronycteris; species Micronycteris hirsuta. The sequence goes on along the minus strand of PVJI01006676.1, from coordinate 55,675 downwards.
TGAGTTGCTTTCCCTTTAAAAGGGTGGTGTAGCACTCACATCCCCCGCACCCCCCCCCCCCCGGCCCCATCCGGTGTTTCCCTGGTCCTGCCGGCCCTGGGTACTCTCTGGCTCATGGCTGGGGCATCTGGCAGTCCTCTGCCAAGGAGCCAGTTGTGTCCTCTCTGGATCCAGCCAACAAATGCCACCTCCTTCGCCCTGCGATCTGTTAACTAAAGCAGTTTCATCCAGTGCAGGGGTGTAAGGCACGGTGTGGGGGTCCCTCACCCCCAGCTGCAGACTGGTCCTCGGCCTGTTAGGAACCTGGCCTTAAGCAAAGCTCGCCTGAGCTCAGCACCAGTCTCCTGCCATCCCCCATCCACAGCGGGGGATGAAGCTCACCTGAGCTCCACCTCCTGTCTGCCCCTTGGCCCCCCATTTCTTCCATGAAACCGGTCAGTGGTGTCAAAAAGGCTGGAGACCGCTGGCATAGTGGATGACAGACCGTTCAGGCTCGTGAGGCAGATGGAGCGGATTTTGGCTCCTTGCTGCCCCCTCCTGCTCCTTGTGTGTCCTCAGGTGAGTTACGTCATCTCCCAGAGCCTCGGTTTCCTCATCAGTGAAATGGGGGATGTCATTTCTCCCTAAGGGCGTTATACAGATTCAGTGAGGGGGTGTGCAGAGTCCTTAAACAAGCAGTGCCGGCGCGTGGCACCTGCCCCGTGTGACACGTGCGGCAGGTGTTCCTACCACAGGGGGCTGGGCGCTGCCGTCTCGCAAGGAAGATGTAAGAGGATGTGACTCCTGCGCTGCTGGCGTGGTGGCGCCAACCGGCAGCCCCTCGTGTCCTGTTCAGGCACACAGCTGGCCGGAGTGCCTCGGGGTGTCCTTAAGTGCCGGGACACAGTCAGTTCAGCACAGCGAAGGCTCAGAACACGACCTCTCAGACCCCATGCGGGGTCTTCCTTGGCTCTGTCGCTGTTTCTGGGAGCCGCTGAGTCTCGAGAGCTCTGGAAAGAAGGCACCGTGAGGTGGCTCCGAGGAGCCCTTAGCTGACCTCTCCCTCACAGAGGCCATAGTTCCTCCTCCCTTGAAAGTAGAATCCCCCAACTCTCCCCCTGCCGTCGGTTTGCATGTCCCACGGCGGCTGGACCCCAGACACGGGCTGCAGGACCGGCTCTCGGCTCCACGTCTGCCGCAGAGAGAGGCAGCTTTCAGGCTGGTGACAGCCCCTGGGGACCGCCTGCTCCAGCCCTCTGCGCTCCAAAATCCAGAGCAGCCCCAGCCTTGTCAGCTCCCAAGAGCCTTCCGGAAAACTGGGAGCTCTGAACTTTCTGCCTCACCCCCTAACTCCTGTTCTTTTCTATTTTAAAGTCCCTCCGAAGGGAGGTGCGAAGTCCATGATCTGTGAGCATATAAAGGATTTTAAAACTAAACAAGAAAACCAATTATTTTTCTAACTGCTTTACTCCTTCAAATCTCTCACTGTAATGGAGATTTAGAATCCATCACAGTTGGGCTATTATTTCTGCGTAAACAGTGTCATGCCCTATTGCACCAAGCAAACAGTCAATTTTTCCCATTACGCTTAGACACAAATAACGAGGGTGCCCGGTCAGTGGTCTCCCCGAGCAGGTGTCAGTTGATGGGGAGCATGTGACCTTGGTCAGAGGGGAGGAAAGGGTTAAGGCTTGCGGAGGATTTTGGTTCTTAGCCAGGGGTCACCTCTTTGGCTCCAGAGCTGTCCTATCCTGGAGGCTCAGGCTTGCCAACACCTGTCTCCAGAGCTGGAAGATTGGGGAATACGGAAGAGGTGGTCGGGCCCAGATGAGGGGGGCCAGAGCACCGAGTTCACTTTAAACTGGTGGGACGTGGCACGTTCCCAGCCTGCCGGTCTCCTGCCTGTCCCTTCTTTCCAGCAGTTCTGCTCGGCGTCACTTTAAAATGCACATCTGATGTTTCCCCTGCTGCTTGTAGCGCTGAGGTGAAATCCAGACCGCCTGAGTGGCCCACGGTCCCCCTCCGGCACTGCCCACCTGCCCTCTTGGCTTCTCCAACCCTGGCCCTCTTGCAGCTCCCTGACTGTGCCGTGCCACAGCACACCCTCTGTCCAGAACATTCTCCCGCCTCTACCCTTTGCATCTTCTAGGACCCAGCTCAGATGCCGCCTCCCCCAGGAAGCCCGCCGTCATCCCAGGGCTGGGTGCGTGCTTTTTCCATGCTGCCGTGGGCTTCCTCTCCTCTGGCCCCCAGCGCTCTGTGTTGTAATCCCCGGTCTGTCTCCTCCAGGAGCATGTAAGCTCCTTGAGGGTGGCTGCCGTGTCCTTTATATCCTGGTGCCTGGCACAGCTCTTGACTGGTGGTACCTTCTCAGTGAATATTTGTAGAATGAATAAGTGAGTCCCCAAATCCGGCTGGGGATGCAGGGTGGGAGACCGCCTGACTGTGTGTGCCGGGGCAGGGTCAGCCCTGCTGGCCGAGCAAGGGTGGGGACGTGGGGGTGGCAGCGTGCCTGGCAGCCAGCAGCTCCTGTGCGTGGAAAGCAATAGAGCAAGGGGGCGAGGGAAGCGGGCACTGGAGCCAGGCCCCCTGGACTCAGCCCCCAGCCGCGTCACTGTGCTGGGCCAAGTCGCTTCAGCTGTCTGTGCCTCGCTGCCCTCATCTGCAAGGTGTGGCTGATGGTAGTGCCGAGGTCATGGGGCAGTTCAGAGGATGAAACGTGTTACCACAGTCCATAACGCCCACGGGAAGCACCCAGCATCATGCCTGGTACAGAGTGTATAGAACTACATGCCTGGTATAGAAGTGATGGCTGTCCTCATTCTTCATGGGGCTTCCGCTCTGTTAGCTCTGCCCCAGCTGGTTCAGGCCCCGTGGGGTGTCTTGCCTGGAGCCTGGGCCAGAAGCCTGTGGGATGTGTCTGAACACAGTTGACTCTAGGTGGTGGCTGCCCCTCTGGGCCAGTCACCCCAGACCCCACCGCCCTGCTGTGGCCTGTGAGGCGCTGAGTTTGTGACCTCTGCATGGACCTCAGTCAAGGCGTCTCCAGGGAAGCTGGCTCTCACAGACTCAGCCGGTCCATCTGAGGCATTTATGGAGCACCTTCTGTGTTCAGCACTGCACCCAAGATGACCTGTTTCTCAAAAATGCCTTAAAAAACGTATTTTATTTGCTCCCTAGCCCCATGAGGTAGGCCAGGCTGGCGTTCTTCTTATTTATTCAGATGAAGAAATTGGGCCAGGAAGTAGCTCAGGACACATAGCTGCAGGAGGACCCACAGCTGTGGACACCACCCCCCACCCCGCCCCGCCCCACCCCACCTGGGTCTGCTGTTGAGCAAAATGCTTATCTAGTCTAGATGGTCAAACACCCTCTCGGCCCTAGACTCTGCCGCAGGCTTCAAGGTCCGCTCAGACCCAGGGCTTCCTGGAAAGCCATTGGCTACACTGACTGGCTGCCGTGGGCCCCAAAGTGGGGGCAGCGGGGCCGGTAACTCATAACGGGGCCTCAGAACTGCTTCTTGTCCTGCCTGTGAGTGCGCCTTGCTTTAAGCAAGCTTGAGCATGGGAATGACGGAGTCCCACAAAAGACAAATGAGGCCGGCCGGGTGGCTGAGTTGGTCGGAGCACCGTCCTGTACACCAAAAGCCATGGGCTTGATCCCGAGTCAGGGCACGTACAGGAGGCAACTGATCGGTGTTTCTCTCTCATACCAATGTTTGTCTCTCTTTCTCTCTCTCTCTCCACCTCTCTCCTCCTCCTCCCCCCTCCTTTCCCCCCTCTCTCTAAAAATCAATAAACATTTCCTCAGGTGAGGATTTTAAAAAAAAGACAAACTAGGTGAGGATTATCATCTCATGAAAGAAGTCCTTTAACACATACCCACGAGTATCCGATGTAAGAGCTGGTTCACAGGGAGCCTGGCAGGAGCTCCGTGTTCCTCCCAGGGATGGAGGGACCTGCTCACGGTGCGGGGAGCAGAGTGCAGTGTGGCTGCTGGCTTTCCCTAGTCACTGCTCTGGGGAGCAGCCCTGCGGACCCCGTCAGGGAGGGCATGGCGATAGACAGATGACCCCGGAGACCAGGGATCCGGCTGCCGTAGGCTGGTGAAGGGGAGGCCTTCTGGCCTGTAACTGACGGTGATGGGAAGAGGATCACTGTGTCCTAGAGGCTGGGAAGTGGGTTTGCGACCAGCCACATCTGGGATTGAATCCTGGCTCTGCCACCTCATAGCCTCACTACCTAGAGCAAGTCCCTTAATGTTTCTCAGCCTTATTTTGCTCATCTGTGAAATGGAAATAATAATAATAATATTATCTGTTGTCATTGGGTCGTTGTGAGGTTGAAACAAGGGAATGAATGTGAGGTACTTAGCGTGACCCAGGGGATACAATGGCTGCGGTTCTTGTTATTTGCACGGGTACAGGGAGCTGCCTTGCGCCTTAAAGGACTCCGCTTTCACGAAGCTTGTCCCGCTCCCAGGGCCCCGTCCATCACTGAGTTGCCCAGCAAGCCACTTTTCTCTGAATGGCCTTTGATGCTAACCTACACCTCGCCTTCTCTTCCCAGAAGCTCAGGGCTGCCTGAGGGCTCGCCCTGTGCACATACATGGTCTGCAATGCATAATATACGTGTGTGTGAGTACGTATGCAGCCCCCCCATACACACACGTGTATGTAACTCATTCCCCAAAGAGAGATTTATTCCAGGGAACAAATGCTTCTGGTTAGCTTCTGTGTGGATTGGATCCAGCCCCAAGCCGTAGCCATGAGTAGGATTCATTGACAGCAAAAGGAAATGAAAACAAACGTTCCCTGACATGGGGCATTTCCTTTGGGGGGCCTCTGGGAATTCTCCTCCTCTATTAAAATATCCACCAATTTGGACAGAGGAACTTGGCAGCCACGGTTTGTGCTCTCATTGTTTCTGTGGGGAAGGCACGGGCAGAAGTCATGCACTGGCCTCTCTTCGGGAACCTTCCTCTGGCCACCGATGCATGGGAAGAAGGGGCTGTTTGAGAATGGAGGATGGCTGGGTGCTCCTGGAATCCGGCTACGACCCTCCCGTCTGGGCAGGCGCCCCGAGGAGTTGCGGGGAGAGCGCCTTCTCCGTGGCCCTCTGGAAGCAGCTCTTTGTAAAAGTTGGGGTGGGGGGGGGGTTGGCGCTGGGAGCTGACATTCCTGAGCTGGTCTCAAGCCTTCTGTTAAGCCCCAGCAGACAGAATGTGAATATGGTTTTGATCATATCCAGCTGATGGGAGCTGACCCAGACTTATTATGATTTGACTGTTTTCTTGGTTTTATTTTTTCCTTCCTCCTCCTCTTCCTTATGGGGAAGATGTTTCTCTCATGAATGAAGTTGCTTCAGGGGATGGAGTTCAGGACGGAGGCTGATGAAGAGATACAGAGGCTGTCACGCGAAGTTGGGCTTACTTGCCGATCAGTCGCGTTCAGAGCAGGTTGTTCCCTCGCTCCTGCCCCTGCGTGCAGGCCAACAGTGGTGTTTCTCGAGGCCTCCAGACATGCACTAGTGGTAATAGCAGTCGGCTCACTGGTGCTAGAACGTTCATTTATTCAGCAGCTCACTTGATCCTCCCGCAGGATGGTTCTACCTCCTCTCTGTATCATACTTACCTGAAAGCCAAGCTTCAGTGACATCAAATGTCCCGCCCCAAGTGACAAAGCTTGTAAATGGCAGAGCTCAGGCAGGCCCAACCCTAAGCCAGGGCTTCTTCATCTAGAAACTTCTGACTTTTGGGGCCAGATAACGCATTGTTATGGGGGCTGTTTAGTGGCCTCCATAACCCGGCCTGTACCCACTAGATGCCAGTGGCACCTCCACCCCCGTCACGACCAGCGGCACTGTCTCCGGACATCATTGCAGGTCTCCTGGGAAGCAAAATTGCCCCTGGTAGAGAACCACAGCTTAGAAACCATGCTTTTTCTCTACAGCGCCTTCCCCACGCCCTGTTGCTCTGTGTAGGAGTGTGACTCTATGTACTGTTGAATCTCAGGTGACAGTGGGCATCTGAGGTGCCTGATCCAAATTTGCCTACACATGTCCAACATAGACACAGTAACCATGTGTTGAGCACCTACTGTGTGCACTGCAAGACACTACAAGGTACTGGGCTCAGAGCGAAGACACAGGCAGGAGCGCCTCCCTGTGCCCAGGAGCTACGGGATTTATCAGAAAGACTAGGAGAGGCTCCCTGCCCTCACAGAGGGTCCAGTTCAGTGGGACACTCACAGCCCTGTGTGGACGGCCAGGTGGCGAGGCCCGTGGCTGAGTGTTGGGGGTGCCCCAAAGACACGTGTGTGGTCAGGAGTGGGAAGAATAAAACTCATGTGACTTCTGTGGGGCTTCCGGTCATTCCTCATCAGGACCCAGTGGCACCTATAGTAAACGTCTTCCTTTGCTTTATCTGAGGACCTGAACACATATTTCGTTTCTGAAAACCCCTAAGACTTTTTTTTTTAAATCTTTCACTGTTTCGGAAATTTGCCTTTAAAACAAAAACATGAGGAAGTGCTCCTGGGCCTTTGCCCCAGTAGTTTCAATTAATTGGTGCCAAAAATATCTGCTAGCGTCACACATAACCCTGTATCTCAGGGTATAGCAGGCCCCTAGAGAGAACAGGGTTCCTTGGGGGTCATTTCTGAGGACCCCCAGAGAGGAGCCAGTGTGGTGCCTACATGTGTGTGCCCACACGGTTGTGAACATCCATTTGTTCATTTTTCTCCTTTAAAAACTCCAAGAATGCATTTCAAATCCCTCCTGCCTGCCACCTCCTCCCCTCCCCCAAATATCCTTGGTTAAGTCTTAAGACTCAACATCAACAAAGAACAAAGCCACAGCCGATTCCCCCTCCCGACAATGTCAGCTGTGAACCGAAGATCTGAATAGCCTTTAAAATTGTTTTATTGTTGTCAGCGCTGCAGAATGGTGTGTAATCTTTGTGTTCTGGAGAATCTTTAATTGGCACAAAAGGGCAGTTTAGCCGGCATCTTGTAGGAGGTTTGTCATGCAAACGGTTAGTGCCTGCCACTCACAACGTACAGGGCTCTCCAGGCTGATTTGTATCCACGGCTCCCTCTGGTTAATAGCCCAGTATGTTTCCTGGGGACCCTGAGCGGAAGCCAGGGGAAGATGAGGCTCCCCTCCTCAGCACCCACACTGCATTCCAAGCATTCAGGACCTCCGGGCGCCTTCCTCTGAGCCAAGCAGGGGCCAAGCAGGATGCAGGATGGGTCCCTCGGGTAGGCAGAAGCCTTCAACTGTTCAACTGTTTCATAGGAGTTAAGGGTGAGGGACCTAGAGTTGCTTACCTGGGTTCAAATCCGAAACAAGAAGCTGTCCTTCTTGGCTACCTGTATTAGGTAGGGTAATGCCAGATGCTGAAAGAATTAAACTCCCACATTTTGGTGCTAAACACAATGGAACTGTGTTTCTTGGTCACTTAGCAATTCAGTATGGAGGCTCCTGGTTGGCTCTCCTCCCATGAGGTGACCTGAGGATCTGGGTGACTCCCATCTGTGGCTTTGCCATCCACTAGGGCCTCGGAGTTACTGAAGCAAGGAACTGCTTAGGCTACATTATCTCACTGGGTCCTCCCAACAGCTCCTGGAAGATGATAGTGTTCTCATTCTACAGGTGAGAAGACTGAGGTCCAGAGAGGTTAAGTCATTTTTCTGGGACCACACGGGAGCGCCATAAGTACTCTGGAGCCAAGTTAGTTGAAATCTGGTTCTCCCCACCCCCACGCACAAGGCACTGGGGAAGACTTAGCTGTTCTCACTTTCTTCCCCGCTTAAAGGTTGGAAAACAAGTTCTTCTTTTTCCACGGCCTCATCCCCACATGGCCAGCTGTTTGGTGGCTCTCTTGAGTAGTCGAGCAGGCCTTTGGTATGGGAGCTTCGCTCAGAGGGGAAGGCCCCAAGAATCCCACCAAACCGAGACGGGCAGGTGCAGAGACTCCGCCTCATGTGGCCTCAGATGTGTGCGTGTTCGGGGGTGGGAAGGGGGAGCTGTTTATTTGAACCTGGAGAGGTAAACACAGTGTGTGGGCTCCCTGGAAGGAGCTTCTGTTGACAACTGGGCTTTCTCCTGACACAGCTGCCCAGTAATGGATGCAGAGTTTGGCATCTCCTCGGCAAGCGGACTGCCAGTGAGCCAAGAGGCTCTGAACACTTGAACTGCTGATTAGAAACGGGTTTCCTTTTGAGCCCTGTGCTCCTGCAGAGATGGCCTTGACCAAACAGAGAAGTGGTTAACCACAACCCATCCCTAGGCATCTCCTGAGATCCCCTCTACCGCGCACCGCCTCTGGGTTGGCTCTGCGGCTTGTGCACTGAGGTAAACTCCTCCGAGGGGAGTAGACGGCCAGGGAGGGCCCCAGGAGGAGGCTCCACCTTTGTGCTGGGGGCAAGGAAGTAGGCTGGTAAAAGAACAGCCCTGAGCGCTCTAGGGGCCTTGGAGAAAGCTTTCTCTCCTTAGCCTTCCTGTCTCTCCTGGGCGGTGCCCGGGCAGGAGCATGTGGTCATCATAAGTGGGAGGCATTTGAAAGCAAGAGACTGTCACGGCTCTGGCCTAGTCCATCTGAGGAATCCCTCCTAAAACCACCTGGAGCGCAGTGGGTGCCATAGCTGTGCTCCTGTCTTGGCCCTGCAAGGACGCGGGCTGCCGCTCAGTGGGGGGGTTCAGCACGTAGAGAGCATGGGGCTCCAGACCTGCCCGGCCTGGTCCTGAGGACCTGCCCACCTAGAGGTGCTTTCCCCAGGCTCTCCTCTTTGGCTCTGTAGCCTCTTAGCAGGGGCTACAGCATGCCAGGACATGTCCACAAGGGGCCCGTTGGCTGCAGACCAGAAGTCAGCAAAGTCCATCCAAACGATCGCTCTTGAGCTCCGGGGAGGCTGGCCTTTCCTGGAGAGAAGGATCCATTTGTCAGAATCAGCAAGTCAGGACCGACGGTATCCAGTGGGCCCAAGTCCAGAGTCCTCAGTGCCCTGTTGGCTCCTCCTTACGTCCCTGTGCAAGAGCACGGGTCACAGTCTAATGGAGAAGCCTTTGTATGTTACTTAATTCTTGTGTTTTGTTTTAAATTACAGGACTTGAAACTTTTTAGGATTTACTGCCAAATATTTCTGTTTTTCTCAAGAAAGAAAAGGTCACAGACCTCTGAAGCATGTATTATAATACTCTTTGCCCCCCAGAAACAAGTGAGGTAGATTGGTTCCTACTGACGTCTTTCTGTCACATTCAAGGCCAGCACTTATGTCACTGGGTTTCTGAATTCTCATGCTGTTGATCCCGAGACGTGAGGAAGGCCGCCGGGAGGCCCCAGATGCCCTGGGGAAGCACAGAGCGGTTCTCAGAGTCAGAAGGGATTCCAGATTCCGTACCGGTTCTGGTGTGAGCCAGTCCCATTTTGACCTGGGGCAAGAAGCCAGGTCATCTGTTGCTTTGGTCCCTCTTCCCACTGCTGAAATACAGATTTCTTCTCTTTAGAAAAGAAGCAATACCTCAACTGTTTAATGCTCTGAGAGGGGGGCTACTTGATCTTGGAGCGACTGCATTTGTTCATGTGTTCCTTCGGTAGTCTCAGACTGCCTGCCCTGTGCCCGAGGCCTGCGCCCTGGGGGTGTATCACTAAACAGAACAGACCCCAGCCCTCACGGGCCTCCCATTCTGGTGAGAGGCTCCCCCCAGACATGTGGAAGACCATGGGTGCCTGATGGGGATGAGGGCCAGGGGACATGTACCACAGGGAAGCCCTATGAAGTGACCGGGGTGTCCCGGGCTGCTGGGGTCAGGAGGCTGATGGCAGTAGGAATAAAGGTCACCCTGAGATTAGTCCTGCAGTCTCAAGCCATTGAGTGGGGGCAGAGGGGCAGAAAGCCTCTCCTCACTGCTGCACGTGGACGTGGAGGTGGGAAAGGGAGTTTTTCCTGGAGCGCAGGCTCCTCCTGGGCCCGTGGCCCCTGGTCTTTGGTCTCAACCCTTCTTCTCTGGACTCAGCGACCCTGCTTACATCGCTGTTTCTAGAATGGGTTTTGTTTCTCACCCATTTTGGGTAAAACCTCCCAAATGCTTCATTTTTACATTTAGGGTTTAATCCCAAACAGTATATATATATTTAATAATGGGTAATTCAACATTTCCTCTAAAAAAGAGCAGGAAAGACAAGTCCAAAGTATCGGGATTAGAAGCTTTGGTTCCCAAGTGAAGGCGAAGAAGTGATAGAGGCCCAGGCCCGTCTGCACCGATCGGAGCCCATGAACTTCCGGGCCTTGCTTGTTCTTGGTGACGGGGTGTCGCCTGCACGGCGAGGCACGCTGTGGGCACGTCTGAGCTGCCCTTCCTGAGTCCTGCTATGTGCCGGGCAGGCACTTGTGCACATATGACTGTTTGATCCTCGTGGGTCCGTCTGAGGAGTGGGAACCTAGGTTTTACACACGGGGAAACTGAGGCTTGTGGAGGTCGAGCAGTGCACCCAAGACCTGTGAGCATTCAAACCCAGGTCAGACCACTGAGATGCCAATAATCCTTTTACTTCAAATTACCAAGTCACTGAGGCCCAATAGCCAGGAGAAAAAGCTGTTTTAAATATCAGCCAATCAAGTTAAGATACAGAGTTAAAGTTACCGTCTGTCAATGTAACGAGTGAAAGCACAAAACAAAGTAAAAACAAAACAGAGTGTAATTTCCTTAGTGTTTCTGAAGCCAGTCGACAGGACCCGAGGTGACAGTCGCCGAGGTCCGGGCCCCAGCCGCAGCGTGGGGGTTTTGAACCTAGAGAAGAGGTTTCTTGTCACCTCCCTCAGAGTGTCTGCCTCACCTGAAGCCCCTGAGTAATATATTCAGAATTTTGAGATTGAATCATGTGCACAGGACTTAACAGGCCTACCTCTGCCTGTGCTTGGCTGGGTTCAGACCTCAGCTGTAGAGACGACGCGCTATAAATAGACGGGGGAAGAGATTCAGCACAAAAATCCTGTGTTCTCAGAACTACCACTTTCTGCCTTTTGGGCCAAACTGGCCTAGTCGTGGGGCCATGACGTCTGCAAAAGTAACTCGCCTGAGTTCCTATTCACGCCAGGCCACACTCCGGTCGCAGACCCATGGTTCCTTGTCGTGGGTGCGTTTGTCGACAAGGAGGTGACTTCAGCCTCTGCCCGCAACGTCCTGAAGACAGTTCCAGAACTTCTTCCTAAGCAGCATGCTCAGTAAAAAGGGTGGGCTTGTACTGAGCCCCAGGAGGAGGCTCCACCTTTGTGCTGGGGGGAAGGAAGTAGGCTGGTAAAAGAACAGCCCTGAGCGCTCTAGGGGTCTGGAGAAAGTTTTCTCTCCTTAGCCTTCCTCCCGCTCCTGGGCGGTGCCTGGGCAGGAGCATGTGGTCATCATAAGTGGGAGGCATTTGAAAGTAAGAGACGGTCACGACTCTGGCCTAGTGCGTCTGAGGAATCCCTCCTAAAATCACCTGGAGCGCAGTGGGTGCCACAGCTGTGCTCCTTTCTCCTCCCTGCAAGGACGCTGGCTGCCGCTCAGTGGGGGGGTTCAGCACGTAGAGAGCATGGGGCCCCAGACCTGCCTGGCCTGGTCCCGAGGACCATTAGGTCCTGCCAGTGACCATTAGGATTTGAAGGCTGGAGATGGCATTAATAGGGAAACTGATAGCATTTCAGTGGCTCACTGTAAAGGGTGCCGGAGACAGAGGGAGAGAGCCGTTTCCTCTGGGTTCGTGGTAATTACGTACTTCTGCACTGATCTCCCCAAGGCGGGCAACCGTGCTGGATGAAAGGAAGCGGGCTTCTCGGTGACAGGGTGTTAAAGTCTGCATTTCCCTGTAGTTAGTGGTTGCTGCTTCTTGGGTTGATGTCCTCGAGGAGCCTGGAGAGAAGCAGGTGGCAGGTAATGCGTTTCAAAAGCATATATCCGTTCTGCTGAAAAGCACAGAACCAAAATAATCTGTAACCTATTCCACCCAAATAAATAAGTCTGCTTTCATTGTATTGTCTTCTTCATAAATATCCTTTAAATTGAGGCTGAGTGATAAGATGTTCTTGTGCCACTAAAATGCTATCACTGATGATATTGAAAGAGCTTTGAAAGTACCACAATTGTCATTGAAACTATACTTTGCCTCTCCCCCCCTCCTTTGCTAGTAACTAGGTCTCTTCGGGGATTTTTTTTAAAGTGACAATTGGTAGATTGTAGCCAGTGATATTTCTTCTACACAGTACTTCCGCATGCCACTCAGCTCTGTCTTGATTGGCTCCAGATAGCCCAAGGGGAAAAAATGTTTCATTTGAAAACATAAAGCTTGTTGAAGGTCATCTGTCCGCTCCCTAACTTTTACCCCTTTGCAGAAGGGGCAAGGAGAAGGCAGCATAGTGCAAGACCTGGCCTCAAAGGAGTGTAACTGCTCTCAGAGCCCATCTTTACCTGTCAGTTTGAGTACAGAGCTGTGGATGCTTATTAGATTCTCAGATGTTGTTCAGCCTGATTGCAGATCTTCTACAAAGGAGTTAAGACATGGGTGGGAAAGATAATAGAACTATAAATTGCGAGACAGGTTCTTATGAAATCAGTAAATTATTCATTTAACAGTTCTCTCCTTGTTGATTTCATGTTGCTATGGCACCTCAAGATGGAGGCGAATCGGTCGTCCGGCCCAATCAGGGGCCTCACACAGATGCACACGTCCTGGAGGAAGGCAGATAATGTATTACGTACAACCTTCGGCCACATGATAAATTGCCTCTTTATCTGGCAAATTCCAAGGAGATCTACTGGAGAGAACTGAAAGAGATATCTCACAGTGGCTAACACTTCCTGGAAGAGGCCCAGCTGTCTCAGGGTTTGAGTCAGAATCTGTTTAAGGATGCATTAAGAATGCGTTGTCTTGGAGTGACTTGCCTGTCTCCTGAGATGCTGAAAACACCGTGGGCTCCCAGTTGCTCTGGTGTCCACACTGCTGTGAATGCCTGACTTCATTTCTTATTTTGATGGGCAAAGAAAACTGCTGGCCGACAGTCATGCTCCCTCCTAAGCTCCCCCCAGCCTTTCTTTTGTCGTCCCCCCTCCCCATTTACAATTTGGTTTCCTGCTGCTTGTCAAATCACTGCACGTATGAAATAGAAGGCTATGGCCAAGCCTGTCACTCATGTTTGATGGCGTTGAAGGGACTTTGGGTGCAGGGGGAGTTGGGAAACTTGGTATTGGTGTGAGCTGGACTTTAGTAGCCATTTGACCTTGGACTTGTCCCTTTATTTCTGGAGTCTCAGCATCCTCATCTGAAGCGTGAGGGCTTTGGGCTGGCTGGTTTGGGTGGTCCCTTCATTCCTGTGCCGGTGCCCTGTTTGTGGACAGCAGTGCCATTAGGAGGACGTCTGAAGGCCATCTGAATGTGTCTGCATTTGGAAAGTGAGGGCCAGACCCCCCAGGTGCATTGGACCACGTGGACGTTCTATGTACGAGGCTATTAGGAATTTTGCAGTTCATTCTGACAGCTTGATCGATGGAGTGGGTTTGCATGGTGCCCGTGTAGGAACAGACGAAGGAGGAAGTCTTTTCTAAGGAACTCTGGCTGTGTGTGTATGGTGTTGTTTTTTTCCTCAGTCAAATTTTAAACTTTTGCTCCGAGAAGGAATAGCCTAATCCAGTAACCCTTTATATTTGACTCAATTAACCATCACATTTCTTAATTTTACTTTGGCGTCTGTGACCAAATAAACTTGTGATAATAAGTAATAGTTTGGTTGCTATGAGGCAGGTACTACTATCCCTACTGCGTGCGTTATGGTCTAGTCAGGGGACAAACCACACTGGTCATTTGTGCAGAGGGAGTTAAAGAACTGTCACCGGGATGTGACGCTAACTAGGTAACGGAAAGGTAAGAAGAAAACCCCGAGGCATTGGTTCCAGACCACTAGGTGCATCAGACCTCTGCAGGGCTTATTCAAACACGGATTACTGGGCCCCACTCCAGAGATTCTGATTCAGCGACCTGGAGCAGGGCCTCACCATTTGCATTTCTAGTAAGTTGCCAAGTGATGCCCCTGTTGGCCTGGTGGGGGGCGGCACTCTTTGAGAAGTGCTGCTCAAGGCACCATGGAGCTCACAACTGCAGGAAGCAGCCATCACCCCTCGGGCTGGGACGGCCGAGGTGGGAATGACTGAAACTTGCATGTTTGGAAGAGGAGGGCCCCAGATCAATGAGGATGGGGTGTCAGCCCCCTGGTGCTGTTGTCTGTTAGGGAGGGGAGGGGGCAAGTGGTGGGAGAAACTGCAAACTGGATTCAACTGCTGGTACAGGAAGGTACTTCTGCTGGCAGGATGAAGAAGCGGTGCTGAGGTGATGCTCAGAGGAGCCCCGAGCTGGCAGGAAGCCCCCCCTGAAAGTCCCCCCTGGAAGGGAAGAGGCAAGTCCCTTCTTCCTCCTCCAGCCTTAGAGGCTCTAGCGCCCCCTATTGATGAAGCCTTGCAGGGTCCCAGCTGTAGCCACAAAATTGTGTATAATACACGAGTAGGTTTGCAGTTGAGAGCCAGTTTTACAGGTGGGGAAACTGAGTCAGGGGGCCATGAAGGATCTCTCCCTAGGTGTCTCAGTGAGTAGGTGGCAGAGCCAGGATTTGAGGCTGGTTCCTGAATCCACACCTGTCACCTCCACCTGGCTGTCTCAGGCTCCCCTTTTGCCTCTGTGACCGCCCTGGCCTCCAGTGGTGACTGCTTCTCTTTGGCTGCCCCTAAGGCAGATGTCCTTTGGGCTCCACCCCCTGCTCCTTCTCCCTGCAGTTCCGACCGTTGCATCGTCGGTGTGTGAGCGGATCCACGTGTGTAGCTGTACCCTGGACTGCGTTGTGGATGCCAAGCTTGGAAGTCCAGTGATAGCCCGGAGAAACCTCAAATATTTCTTCCTTTTCTTCATTCTCCTCCCCAAATTAATTGTAAAAAATGCAACCGCCTTCCCCTCTGCTCTCCAGTTCTCTCTCTGACTCTGGTGCCATCAGCTTCAAAAGCTACATCACCTGATTATTTCAGGTTTTATGTACATTTTTTTACTTGGATTGGCTCAGTAGCTGACTCATTGCCTTCTCTCTGTACTTCTCCGTCACCTGGTTTATTCAGCAAACCGCGATTGGAGAAAGAGGCCTTAAAAACAACTTTGTTCATGTCATTCCTCTGCTTGAAAACACTTGCCTGTTCCCCAAGGCCTCCTGAAGCCTCTCAGAGAGTAGGGAGTCCTTGCTTGGTGGAGGACTTCCTGTCTCCGATTCCTGCTGTAGGTCCAACTTGTCCAGACCCCGTGGGCTCCTCGTGGCCCTTCTGACTTGTTCATTGACTCCCAGATCACCCGTGGTTGTTCACCATTTTTGCCCCATCTCTCACCCTTGCTTGAAGACCCAGTTCTAATGCCACTTGCTCCAAGCAACACTCCTTCTCTGGTCATGGAAGGGCGGGCATCACAGGTGGGGGAGGTCTCAGAGGTCACGGTAACAAAGCCCGCACCGTGTTCTGGGCGCACTCCCTGCTTGCAGGCCCCCCACCCCCGCTTGGGCCACATGAGTGCACCAGACTCACTTTTCTTCAGGCAGAGCTCTGGAAGCCCTGGGGCCGGAGCATCCGTCTCCGTGACCAGGCTTATTCCCTCCATCATCTCCCAAGGAGTCCGTGCCAGAGCAACAGCGTTGCTGCCTCTGAAATGAATTTTCTTCACTCGCGCAAATTGCTCTCTGACTCACACCCACGTAGCTGGGCACAGTGTCCTCCCTGCCCAGTTGGTGAAGGAGGGTTGTCGCAGTGGTGGTTTTTTTTTCCTCCTAGCAAATGCAGATAATACCCTTCCTCTAATCAACAGGTTCACAAGCGTTTGTCTGAGAGCCAGAAGTGAAATTCTAAGGGGCTCTCCTAGCCTGGTGGAATTAGAGCAGAGATATTGCCTTCTTTTCACTTCAGTTAATCCAAATGAGCTGTGTCTCCTTTCTGTAGGGAAGGGCGGAACAAAACAAAAACCCAGCCCAGCCAGCACGAGGCTTTCTGACTGGCAAAGTCAGGCTCTGAAACAGTTCGGGGCATTGGAGTGGTGAAAGACATGGTGTTTATAAACCTCTCTCTTGCAGAGAACCTGAAAGTGATTTTCTTACATCACATGCAAATACTATAGGGGATTTACATCACGCACTTTTGTCCAGCTCATTGTCTGCACACGCGTATTTAGAAAGCTTATTCACTGATGAGCAGGCTTCTTTTTCCTCCTCTTGAGTTGCCTTTTAGGCAATAAATTCCAAGCTCCCTGTTTCATTCTGAATTGGGGGGGGCGCAGAGTATAAGTGGTCACCCACCCTGTGTGTGCGAACAAGAATCAGTTTGAAAGAGTTCCTTTATCTCTGCGGCCTCGACTTTTTATTGGCTGCTGATATTTTGGCATACTGCCAGATTTAGTGAGTACTTAATGTTCCGGAAATCCACAAGGGCTGCAGAGATAAACCAAGTGCTGCCTGCAGGGAACTCACCGTCTATCAGGGAAGCCAGTGACAGACACCATACTACAAGGAAAGTGCTGGGTACTTGCAAAGTAAAAAAGGGAGATACACCCAGCCGAGTGGGGAGGAGAGGAGCTGACTCCTGAGCTGGACTTGAAGGCCAGGATGCCTCTGAGCAGGCAGGGGGGCAGTGCCAGGTGGGAGGTGCAGGAGCACTTGTAAGGACTGGCTCACAGGTGTGTGAGGGGGTACAGTGAGAGGCAAGCAGGACTGCTGTGTGGCACCAGCTGCGGACTGCAAAACCAGATAGCGGTGGGCTTCGGTGCCCCGTTGGGGAGTTCTGATGGCACAGTTGTGAGTCATCAGGGTGTTCCAAGCAGGTGAGCGAGCGGGGTCAGATCCCACCCCTGTGTACTCCACCTGTGTGGTATCTGGAACCCGGGAGTGGACATTGTCTGCACACCTTCCCTTGTCCTCGTCCTCACATCTACAGTCACCAATCTTCCCATTCCTAAAAATACTGCTTGAACGGTTACCTTTCTCCAACTACTCCACCATTAGCACCTGTTTCCTCATCACTCATCCGTAGGATTCCTCAAGTTCCAAAAGTCTTCCCTTGACCTTCAGCTTGATCCTCGGGTCCATCCTTCCCATGCTGCCGGAAAGGGTTCTAAAAGGCTGTTCTAGCCATGTGCCCGGGAAACACCTTCCTGCGGCTCCCGTTAGCTCCTTGGTGTGGCAGACGAGACCCTTCAAGGTGCGCTCCCCCTGCCTCTGCCTTCTTGCTCACTCAGCCTTAGCCACACCAGCCTGGGCGTCCCAAGCACTCTCTCTCCCGTGTCTCTTTTACTGGGCTGTGTCTTCTGCTTGTGTGTCTCTCTCTTCTGGGCTCCACCCCCTTTATCCATCCTTCGGCCAGTTGCTCTGCAGGCCAGGTGCGTTTGGTTGTGTGTCTCCCCCCCACCATTCCCATACATTCTCTGCCTTTTGTGTGCACACAGGGTTTTATCATTATTTTGTGGCCTGTCCATCATGTCACTAGACTGTGAGGCCCCTGGTCAGCCCCAGTGCTGTGTGTGTGTGGGAAGGATTAGAAGGAGAGAGCCAGAGAGCAGAGGACCCATTTGAAGCCCTGGGTGGCAGCCCAGCCCCCTTCATCCGTCTGACAGCCTTGGTCCCAGTTTGCCTCCTTTCTCCTGAGGGTGGTTCTGAGATGGCTGCAGAAAACAGCCGGGGAGAAACTCCTGTGTGTAGAACACCACCCCCTCCCCTCTCCCGTCCCAGGAGGAAGTGATATTTCCACACACCCTACACATCCGCCGCCTTTCAGCTTCCTCGGAAGCTCAGGTGAATAATGAAAGATAATCAGCAATGGGTTGAAATGTACTCTCCCCGGGCAGATCTTGTTTTCCTACTCTCACATTTACCTCTCCCCCACCAGCCCCTGGGGCCTTTGGTGCTTCTGCTTGTGGACTAGGGCCTCACTCGTTCTCCCCTTTAGTTTTCTGGGGGAGTGCCGTGGTACGTCCCTTGCACCTTTCGGAGCCTGCGACACCGCTGAGAGATGTGGCCGGATCCAGGGAAGCGACGGCACAGGAGAGCTGGCGGTGTGCAGACACAGCGACAGAGATGTGCTGTGGAGGGCTCCCGAGTGCCTTCCCGTGCGTGCCGCTCCATCTGAGAAGAGGCGCTGCCAGGAGCCAGGCAGTGGCCCAAGGTCCTTCCTCTTAATTCTCGCCCAGAGATCAGCCCCTTCGTGCTCGTTTGTGCATCATCAGAGTTATTAAGGGTCATTAAGAGCTTGGGTTCTGCTGCCAACCCGCTGAGTGGCCTTGGGCAAGCCCGTGGCTGCTGGGGCCCTGTCACAGGGAGGTGGAGAGCCCTCTCTGGGCCTCTCCAGCTTCCCAGTTCCACGAGTCTGTGAGAAACCCCGGTGTGGGATTGGCAGTGGAGCCTGAGGGAACGTTTCGTGGGACCATATGCCACTGGGAGGGGCAGCCAGGGGCAGGAGGGGAGGTGACTGCGGGGGTCCAGGAAGAGGTGCTCTTGGGCGTTTGTGGAAGGAGAGGAGGGCAGGAGGCGGAGAGAACAGATCTGCCCAGCAGGGAAGGAGCAGCCCCCGAACTTCAGCCAAACGGCTCAGGGGTTCCGAGCACGAGCTTTGGAATTTCAGATTGGCCGGGAGACGCCTGCGCAGTCCGTCTCTCAGTAGACAGAGCCTCTGCATCTGCCTGCCCCGTGCAGGCAGCTGGTACTGCCCACTGGCTCTCCCAGAACCACTGCGGTTCAAATGACTGGCCAGACGCCCTTAGCATTGCTCCCTCTTCTTCCGTCGTCTGAATCGTCATTCCTGCAGCTCTTCCCTCGCACATGCAGTTTCCCCTCGATTGTTTACCAGCTGCAGAATCAATAAAGAGCCCACTGTGTGCCTGGAGCAGTGCTGGACAGTGGTGACTGCAGCCATCTTGTGGTCCTTATCTCGGTCACCACCCCACACCTTCCATTCTAATTGTGTTTCCCTTTGGGCTTCTGGGGAAGGAGAGGCCATTAACCCAGTGAGTGGGACACCTGGAGGCTGTGACCTCTGCACTGTGGCAGTTCCAGTCTGCAAATGTAAATCTTGGCTACAAGAGGGGGCTTGGGGAAGAAGGACGGAGGCAACAAAGGGCACCCTTATATTATTTGAAGGGCTAGGAGTTGGGGTGAGCAGAGGTTGAAGGGAGGGTGGTTGGAAAGTCCAGATGATGGAACCTTAGGAACGAATAGTGTTTGCTTTAGATTCAGCTGAGTTTAACCAATGAGAGACACACAAGAACGTCTTTGGAGAAGCCCTCTCAGCTGCCACTTCTGGCAAACAGGAAAGGTACCTGATGGTGGCAAGCCATGGCAGAAAGCTCATAGGCCTCGGAGCTCTACCAGGGCCAGCTGCTTAATTTCCCCGAGTCTCGGTTTCCTCACTTGCTAAATGGGTGTCCTCAAGCTTATCTGGAATGGCTCGGGTAGAGAGATCAATGAAATAATGGATATAAATGTGTGGCACTCAAAAAACTCTAGTTCTTTCTTTGTCTTGTTTGGGATGTTTAACAACAGGCTTTCCTTTTAGGCACCATAAGGGTCCACCCCTTTGTTTCCTTGACCCAGGTATGTTTAGATCTGTGTTGAAGCCTGACGAAGTTTGCCAAGTGTCTTGGAGTGCCACCACGCCAGAATCCTTGTCCTTGCGCACGCCATATGTTCAGTCTCTCAGATCTCCTCCAGCAAGAGTTCTGGGGATACCCTCTAATTACGGTCTGGAGAATTGGGGGCCATTTAAAAAGGTTCTCACCCTAAAAGTAGCCCTCTGCCTTTGACAGCCACCCTCAGTCACCCAGGAGGGACCTGAGGACAGGCCAGCAAATGCGAAGGGGCCGTTGCTTGAGTTGGAGCCACGCGTGTGTCCCGGTTCCAAAGCAAATGGGTTGTTCTCGTCAAAGGGGATACGTTGGGAATAAAATGCCATGGCTCTTGTTTCAAGACAGCATAGGCCCAGAAGTGACCATGACCTTGTGAGATGCCCTGATGTTTCGTTTCTGAGAGAAGTGGGCACATATAAGAGAACTTACGCTGGACATGTTGGCCTGCCCCATTTCCCAACTCCAGTCTTCCATACTGTTCCGAGTTGCCGAAAGGCCTTCTGAAGGGAGTTTTGCCTTCTCTTCTAGCTCTGTGTCTCCCCTTTCCCCCACCCTCCCTCTCTCTCTTTTTTTCTCTTTAGCCAGCAGCCAGCGGCAGCAGCTTAGTATTTGGAACCGGTAACTTAGAATGGCTCAGACTCCTTGGAGCCAAGGTGCCTGCTGGCAGCATCGGCCGAGCACCTGGCCCGGGCGGGAGGCCGAGCGGATGGGAGACGCCACACTGCCCCTTGTGGGCCTTCGTGCTCGCAGCTCCTGGCGGTCCCGGCACCAGGATAAGGGACTTACCCTCTGGACCTCGGGAATAGGCCTGCCAAGCGCCCACATTGGTCAGTTCATTCTGATCCTTGCCACGGAGAGAATTAGCCTGCTTCTTCTGTTTCCTTTCTCGAGCGCAGGACCTGGCTGGCGGCCTCTCTGAGAGCACACTCAGGCACAGGTTGAGCAGGGTGGTAGAAAAGGTGGGTCGTGGAGCAAATGGGTGAAGGAACCCTGGGATTCGAGGGTGTTCATTCTGCATCACTGCCGTTGAGCGGAACATCAGCCCTGGCATCACCAGTAACTTCAGACTAGCTGGGACGTGGGAAAACAGACCAGGAGAAGGCATGGGGCCAGGCAGCCAGCCTGGGCTTAAACGTTTGTGGGGAATTACAGACTCTGGGTAAATTAAATGTAGGCGTGGCCCATCCATCTCTGGGCACAGAACTCCGGTAGCCACAGGGCCCTGAGGTGCTGAGCCCGGGGGTCAGGGTGGGGTGTAATTGAGCATAAACTCTTCAGGAAGGGCTGCGTTTGGCGGAAGCAGGGGTAGAGGGATCGAAGTCCAGTTTCTTGCTCCAGCCAGTGCGGGGAGGGAGACCACTGCTCGCCAGTCCTCACTTGCCATTCACCGAGCATTCTGGGGGAGGAGAGCCAAACACATTGGTGGGGGTGATGATGGGATGGTTTTTCGAAGGACTCGTCTGAGGACAGGAACAGGAACAGGAAGCCGCAGCTTGTCTTCCTCCCGCCGTTCAGTCAGCCTTTCTAGCCCCGTGGCTTTGCTTCCGTTTTTCTCCCTGGATGACGAATTCATAACACCGGCCAGAAGGAAAGTGAATATTGCTCGGAAAGTCATCATTTTGCTCTTTTAAAACTTATTTTTCTTCCTCCAAGGACTGTATTAGTGTTGTAATTGGCTCCTGATACCAACTAAACCTGTTGTGATTAAAGCTTTTTTTTTTTTTTTTAAACCAGGTTTGCTGCCTGGAGTTCACATATTAACAGAGATGAAAAAGATCATTTCTGATTTATAATGTTCTCAATTGCCTTAGTTTTTCATGTGTATTTCTGTAGTAAAGTGAGGCATTTGTTCTGTTGTCAGGGCCTCAGTAATCCCCATGAAAAACGGGCGAAGGATTTATGAGACAGTCCACACGAGCGCTGCAGGTGATGGACAGGTAAAATCAGGACGATGTGAATCACTGAGTACCTTTCCTCCCCACAGTTATTTTCCCTGTGGCATTACTGTGTTAGGTAATCCCTTTGGGAGCCCCAAAGGTCAAGAAATCAGGAAATAAGAACGTTGTAGCATTTGACCTAATCAATACGGAGGGTTCTCATATAGATATCTAAGTCTTTGGCAGCCATTTCTGGATGCGCAAGGGGAAAAGTGCATTTCGATAGGTGCTGACAAACTCATAGAGCAGCTGCGGGAGCAATACATTCTCTGTCCCACGAGTTTGACGTGTCCGGGCCAGTCTCTGGGTGGGAGGGGCCGTCCATTCGGACTCAGTCTGGCTTTGGAGTGTCTCTTCTTCCATCAGTTTCCATCAGGTGTCCACTCCGGGGAGCCGAGAGGTAGAATGGGTGGGCAGGTGGAGAGGTGAAGCCCACCGCAGGCCCTGTCGGCACTGAGGAGACTCCGGCTCCTGTTTCAAAGGAAGAACTCAGGGGTGGACTTTCGGACTGTTGTCCCAGCCACAACACCGCTCCGAGGGCCAGCCCCCGGGCTCTGAGAGCCGGGCGGGCGCCGTGGAGACACAGGAGCAGCTGTGTGTCCTCCGCACTCTGCCCGTGGGGTATCTTCGGGAGTTTTGGGGGTAGGCGTCTGGGGCAGTTATATCATTTGCATCTGTCAGAAGAAAGGCGAAAGGAGTGATAGCGGTTCCACCAGGGATCTCTGATTTGTCTCGTGATAAAATCTGCTTGCCGAGTTGATCTGCAGTGAGAGTTTGAAAGAGATTAGTGAAATCACTGTGCTCATTTGCCACCTTCTGATTCTTTTATTCTCTGGTTGTTAAGTGCAGCAAAAATGTCAATAAAGAGGCTGGCAGGCCTCAGTCAAGGAACACTTGCTGGGGACAGTACTCTCCCCGCGGAGCTCCGGTCCAGATGGGCACCGTCACTTCGCCTACACTTTGCTCATAATCTGCTTGACGAGATTTCCACTCCTCTGCTGTCTGAGTCCCTCCCACCACTCAAGATCCCAGGTTATGTGGGAAACAGTCTTGAGCTGATTGAAGATCTGTCTTCTCAGGGGAAGACATATTAGCTGTCGGATCTTCCAGTCTGCCTGTTGCGTTTAGTAAAACCTTCGTCAGCTGCCTGAATGGCAGAGAGGAGGTAGGCCCTGTTGCCCCTTCCCCAGAGGGCGTTTTCATGTGATGTACATGTGGCTGTGAGTGTGACTGGCTGGCTACGGAGGACCCGCCAGCCCAGTATCACCCAGCGCTGTGAGGCGGGTGGAGCAGTGAGAGTTGGATCCCCCTTATGAAGAAACAGATGCAGAAACTGGTCCTTTGGAGATGATAAGTGGTTTGCATGCCCCTGGGAGCTGGCACTGGAGGTCAAGTCTCCTGCCACAAATTGTATGCTCTTTGGCCCCTTGCCAACTGCCTTTGGTCACTCTCTGAATAGCAGAGGCCTCACATAGCGCGTCCCGTGAGACGCGGCAGTGAGGGTTACCGCAGTCCCCCTTTCCACGGGTAAGGAAGCCAGGCTCGGCGCGGTTGAGTGACAGAGAGTAATCATTCTTCTTTCCAGAGCATGTTCATTCCGTGGTGTCTCCTCCTTCCACCTGCAGTCGGAGAGACCCGTTAAAAGATAGTGTTCTGATTTTATGGAGAAGGTAACTCAAAGGCCAAGAAGCTTATGATTTGCCCAGATCTTCTTTTTGGCCTTCTCAGCGCCCGTGCCCAGAAGTCCTCATGATGCATCTGTGCCCTTCCTCCTGATGCTGCTCGGTTGCCTGACCGCGGACGTGGAGTGAGGCTGGGGCCCGGAGAAGCAGAGGCGGTGGAGGTTCTAGAAGAGGTTATGAGAGGGATGAGACCAGTGACTGAATAGGGACCTGACCGTGGTCTGAGCAGTGAAAATTGCCTCTTAGAGGGGATTTTGACCTTCTGTAGAAAATACCATGCTTTGAGAGCCCTCGCTGCGCCCATTGGCAGGCCAGGTGCTTCCGCATCTGCTCTTCCATCCTCTCGGCAACACTGGGAAGTAGGTTTCTGCCTCTTTTTGCCATTGAGGGAGCTGAGTCTCCATGAGGCGAAGACCCTTGTTTGGGCCCCCTACCTGGTTCGTGGCAGTGCCACTCAGTCGCTCAGCAAACGCTCGCTGAGTGCATGCTGTGTGCCGGGGGCTGTCCTGGCCACCAGGGCTACGTCAGTGAAGAGAGTAGACAAATCTCGGTCCTTATCGACCAGAATTCAAGCAGAGGGAGACACATGACGAACAACCACTGTAAGAAATAAGTCCGTGACGTGGCACATTCAAAAGTGATAACATTTCTAAGGAACAACACAGAGCAGGTAAAGGAGATTGGGGGCACCTGGGGTCGGGTGCAGTTTCACATCCGCTGGTCCTGGCGAGCCCAGGAGAGGGAGGGAGCCTTACCACATCCACATGTGGGTCTCACATCACGCCTTCTTTGCAGAAGGAAAGGGAGGCCCAGGAAATGCGAGTAACGTGGCCAAGGTCACGCGCTGACCGAGTCCCCAAACCGGGTTCAGAACCTGCGATTCTCACAGCTGCCTCGAGAAGCCCCATGAGGCTTCCTTGTTGGCCCGGCACAACGCTGTCTTCGTTCTCTTGACAGCTCTCTGGTCTCGCCCCAAGTCCCAATGACTGTTTTCCGCCATCCTCAGCCTTCCGTCGCCCTGATTTCTGGGGGGTCCCACGCCATCCCATCGTCTTCCCTGTCCTCAGAAGCTGCGTATCTCTTCTCTCCCTTACACACCTGCGTCCCTTCACCCCGACGTCCCCACACCCTGAGTGGGGAATTCACGCTTTTTTCTTTGAAGTGATCTGCCACTGTCATTTTTGATATCTTCTGTTTTTGTATGCAGGAACGCAGAGCACAATTAGAATACAGTTATATATCCTCATAGTTATTAAAGCTTGGATTAACATGACATAAAGTTTTGTCTGGGGAGTCTTTTGCTATGGCTCAGGGAGCATTTTTTGTGACAGTAATAGGCTACAGTTAATATACTTGAATGATACTAGAATCTGTGTTATAAGGCAGAACAAAAGGGGTTTGTCTGAAGCTGAATTACAAAGGTGGAATTATCACTGCGAATGATCCACAGAGATCCGGGCTTAATTATTGTCGCTTGTGTCATTTCGGCATAATGTGGGTAGTTACTGGAGCAGAGTAGAAGTGCAGGAGGGCCAGCTTGTCAATCACTTGGTGAATGCCGACTCCCGCCCTTTCTCCGGAGCACGGCGCTGGCCACTTGCCCTGCACATCCACGGATGTGGAGACCTTGTGCCATCCCTGGCTATATGGTGCTTCCGGGTTTCATAATGTTTCTGCTGGATGGTTACAATGACTCCTGTGTCCCAGTGTGGACTGCCCAGTCCTTTGTCCCCACCACCATGTACGTCCCCTGCTGTCCTGGCCCTGTTGACCTGTCCACAGGGTGATGAACGGGCTAATAAGCTGCATTTTCTCAGCCGCAGAGCCATTGCCACCTTCCAGAACCTAATTGTGGTGACAAGCACAGGAGGTAAGCTAATATGCTCTGTCAGCCATTTGGTCACAAAGGCCAGCGTGGTTAGCCCAGGCGTCTGGCCGCACATGGGCATGCTCAGGTGAACCGCTTCCCCAGCTGCTGTGTGCTGGAGCCCGGAGGGCACAGCCTGGGGGCAGCAGCATCTAGGGCAGCCCCTCTCCCCGGCTCTGGTGCTCAGTCAGGGCATTCATATTCCCCTGGGGGTTGAGTCGGGTCCGAGGAGCCAGGGGTGGGAACAGGACAGCTCAGCACTGAACAGGGCAGGGCACTCAAAGGCTTTAGAGATTTATGAAATGCTACTTATAAGGACATAACCCTCTTCTCAAAAAAATATGCTCTCCAGCAGCCAGGGGTATGATTACAACTTGTTCTGCCGGTGGCTGCTGTTTGCTGTGAGCCCCTTGGCTGTTCCCAGTGGTCACAGCGCTGCCGTAGGCCCTTTGCCGTGCAGCTCTTCCTGCCCGACCTCTTTGCCGAGAGGTCGTTGCTCTTGTGCTTTGTGAAAAGCCCCTCTGAGGTGCCCCACTTTCCGAGAGGGAAGGAAACGGGCCTGTGTCGGGCAGCTGCGTGTGGCAGGAAGCGGATGGGACTCTGGGTCATTTTCTCTAGCAGTGCTGGGAGGCGGTGCTTCCTTGGAACCGAGAGGTCCAGCGAGGTAGAGAGCCTTGCTCAAGGTTACATGGCTGGGAATGATGAGGACAGAACTTGGTCTTTCTCAGTCCCAAGGCCATGTTTTTCAGCTAGACTTGTGTCTATCTGAAATGCACATTTCTGGGTGTTACCCCAGAACTACTGAGTCAGACTCTCTGGAGGAGTGGCCTGGGGCTGTGCCTTGAACAAGGACACCGGGTGACCTGTGTCCATGCAGATGATGGGGTACCATTGCACTGCTGGCCACAGAGGCCAGCAAAGAGTTTGGACACCGCGTGCCCTGAAACACCCTTCATACCAGGATCGCTGGTCCATGGTGTGTCACGCCCCATGGGGCAGGGGTGACAGGAAGTCGGAGGATGACCTCACATTAATCAGAGCCAAAGGGCACACGTGGGACTTTCTTCACATCTCCCATTTTGTAAACGGAGAGAACGAAGACTTGAATTAAGTGTTCCGTGCCCAAGGGCACATGTTCATGGCGGAGCTGGCCCAGATACCTGTGACCCCCACTACCCAGTAAAAAGTGAATGTCCATTGCCCTTTGCCTTTTCATTGCTGACGTGGTTTAGAAGAAGGGAGGTTGTAATTAGAATAAACACTATTTTTCTTACTGCAACAAGGCCTTCAAAAAAAAAATCTCAACACCCCAATTATGCCAAAGCATTCCCAGTCCTATCCAGGAGTAATTAAAAAATACAGCTGACGCTTGTTCTCTCGCTTGTTTTTAAATGAATAGCTAAGTATCTGTCAAGATGATGGGCGCCTAGGCCGCTGATGGCCTTAAGATCTCAATTTGCTTCCAGGAACTGCATGGATGAGAATACAGAAGCCCTGGTTTTGCACGGTGAGGCACCTGGCCACCCCAGGCACGCTCGTTCAGTGGTTGGTGGGGCATGTCTCCCTGACCCTGGCACCAGGTGTGGGGCGGAAGGGCAGACCCTGCGACAGCGTTCTGACGCAGCCTCGAAGGGTCCTCTGCCTGTGGATGGGTCGGTGTGTTCCATAGCTGCACAGGGAAACCAGCTCCTCTGCAGAACACAGGACGTTAGGGTTTTCGGGACCTCTGCATAGAATTAGCTTGGCTTTGTTGGGGAAAAATCCTCCTGTTGCGAGTCCTTTTTTAAGTAGTTTATAGAATCTTTATTTCTAAATGACGCCACTACGTGCATGGAAATGTCATTTTGCATATTGACACCCTTCACTTGGTGACAACTAGACTTCTTTTTCTCGCAATCTAAAGGCAACTCTATATGCATTCTCCTCACCCCACCCCCAGCACACATGTTTTTCCAAAGACAAAATCAAGGGCAGACTCGAAGGGGACATGATCATAAAACTGGTTCCAGCGCTAGTTGTCCTTAATGCCTCCCTGTCAGCTGACAGCGTGTTTCCGTACGCGTGGTGTTCCAGTTACCTGCTGGTGCGTGACAGACCATACCGAAGCTTGCTGGCTTCGGACGACAGTCCTTACGTCACCTCTCGTGGTTTCCGTGGATCGGGAACTCGGGCCGGGCTCGGCTGGTGGTTCTGGCCAGGGGTATCTCATGAGGTTGCAGTTAGACGTGGGCTGGCACAGCGGAGGCCTGACCAGGCATCTCCCTTCCTGTGGTCTCGGCGTCCACTGGTTTGGGCTTCCCCACATCGTGGCTGCCCCCGGGCGGGAGAGCTCCTTATACAGCAGCTTAGGGCTTCAGCACAAGCACTCCCGCGAACAGGGCAGAAGTGGCTTCACTTTTTCTGAACTGGCCTCGAAAGTCAGAGAGCACAAGAGTCACATGCTCACCTAGCATAACGGGAATGGAGCAGGCACCTCACCTGCCGTTGGGAGGGTTGGCAAGTGCCCTCTTGGTAGAGCAGCCAGTGTTGGACAGCCACTGTCAGCTGAGGAAGGGCCACCGGGGGCCACACAGCGTATGTGATGGCCAGACTCTTCCCAGGGGGCTGTCCTGTCAGTTCTGTTGGTGAGTGCACTCAAGTAAGGACAAGTTCAGCCCTGCCCTTAAAAGAAACCCATTAATCAATATTAACATTGGGAATAATAGTGGCAGCGTCAGAAGCCAACATCCGCGTGTTTCCATGTGTATAAACACAACTTCCCTTTAATCCCATTTCATTACCCATTTAAAACCATTCTATTAACTCAGGTTCAGAGGGTTAAGTAACTTGTTCTGTTGCTTTGCCAAGGTCACTCTGTGGATCTTGAGAGTCAGAGGTGAAGCCAAGTCTCTGTGACCCTGGGACTCAGGCCCTTGACCACTCTGCTGGTGCCCTGGATGGCCAGTGCCGGGCCACAGTCTAGAGGCCAGCTGGGCTGAGGACACCCACGGGAGTGTTGCTGAGCTGCACCGAGCTGCTTTGCCAGACCTATCATAAACAAACGCGCTTTTATGTGTTTACTGCCACACACACTCAGCCAGCAGCTCTTGCTTTATCATCTGGTCTAATGGGAGAGGAGGAAGCTCCATCCAGGAGGACCTGACTCACTCTCCATCCGCCTCCTCCCCTCCTGCTGCCCCAGGCCAGGCCTCCCTGGTCTCTCGGGGCTCTGCCTCCAGGCTGCCCCACCCCGACTCCCCCCAGTCTGTGCTCCCAGGGTGCTTAGAGGGCTCTTTCAAAAGCATCCCTATCTCCCAGTGCCTAAAACAGATTCTGGTGTTTTGGGAGAAGTGCTTTGGAGTGACTGGGGGAACAGTTGCTGATTCATTCCCTCCCATTACTGTTCCTTTGAGCCCGAGTCAGGCTTTTTGGCAAGGAGTTGCACCTAGAAGGGCCTCAGCTCCTGGGGGTTTCATTTCACAGACCCTCCAAGAAAGCTGCCCCCACAGGCACAGTCACTATGTTCCTGAAGGTGGTTTTCAGGGAGGTTCCTTGCGAAGTGGATTTGGCACTGTGCCAGGGCCTCTAGGAGGGGCTCCAGGAGAGAAAGGGCCGCTGGGGCAGGAAGAGGAAGGGCTCAGAATCATCAGTTAACATTTATTGGTTACTCTGTGTACACCAGGCCTTTCCCACCTGACACCTTGTTTCTGACCTCAGTTCGAAGAGATGGGCATCTTTGCCAGTTTTATAGGCCACATGGCACAGAGTTTAAGAACGCGAGCCCTGAAGTTCAAGTTCACTGTGGGGTTTAAATCCAGGCTGTGCTCCTCATAAAGTGGGGTACATTTAGCCAAATCGATCCACCCTCTAGACCTCCATTTCCTCACGTGTGAACGAAAGCGATGCTCACAGTAGCTCCCTGAACGGGTTCATGTGAGAATTAAAGCAGATTGCGCTGTGAAAGGCCTAGCGTGGTGTTGGACGCCCAGAAATTGTGTGATAAGACTTAACTGTTCTTCTTGTTGTTGTTTTCATTATTAGCAACCTGAGGGATGGGACAGAGAATGAATGAGGCAGCTCTGTCACATTCAATTGCCTGTCACTGTTCGGCCTTCCAGGAAAGTCTGGGCCCGGGGCTTAGGCCTCTGAGCACCTGATGGTGGTTGCTGCTATGGTTGGGAGGTTCTGATGAAGCTGTGTGTGTGCATGTGTGTGTGAGAGAGAGAGAGAGAGAGTGTGTGCGCGCGCAGCATGCAGTAGGGGTGGGGAGGCTTCCCCAGCTCGGACCTTCCAGCCCACCCCCGCCCCGGGGCGGCCTGGGGCGCAGATGTGCATCTGGTAGCTTGGGTCTGGGTTCCTGCTCACTCGCTCGCTCGCCAAACCCTGAGCCTCTGTTTATGACTAATTGCTTTGTTTGTTCTGTATGAGACACTTAATTTTTTTTTTCAGTGATTTACTCCTCTTTGTAATTAGGTGTAGTGATTAGAATCTTGTTCCTATTACAATGGAGTTTTCCTTTTAATTCATGCGCGCTCACCAGGCCTGCCTCGTCTGTGCCATTGATCATCCCCAGTTGGCTGTTCCCGGGCTGTCCTGTAACCCCCACCCCCCCGTGCGGGGGCGGCTTCGGAACGGCTGTGAGCCTAAGAAACCAGAGCACACTGACCAGGACTTCTGTTCTCTTCAGCCACCATACTTGGGGATGAATTCTCAATGATGTAGGACATGAGAGTTGGCAAATTACTTTAATAAGTATTCTCCATTTCCCTATTAATGTCTTTAAAAAAAATTAGAAAACGTTATTACATACATAGACATGTGGCTAGGAAAAATAAACAGTAAATGTTAATATGGTGATTTGTATTTTCATAGTTTGCTCGCTGGCGGTTCCTGCTCTAGACATGTACAGGATATATTTAAAAATAAATGTTTTGCAAGCCCTCCTTTATAACAGATTAGGCATGGTACATTTGTCAGCTAGCCCAAGGTCATTCCACACATCAGCAAGAGTCCAGGCCTTGAAAGTCTCAGTAATTGCTCAGTCCCCAGAGCTGCCCTTTATCTGTCTGTCAATCAAGAACTAGTCATGAGCCCTCGCACTGAGGTGAGGGGCAGAGAGACGCAAGCTGTGGCTTCTGTTCACGAGGTGCTGCTCAGAGTTTGGGGAGAGAGGTTTCTGTTGAAATTTTTTCTTCCCTTGACCATGACCTTGACTTCTATGATTGCCCAGACTTTGGTTTCTCCTTCATGGCTCCAGAAAGCAGGGTTGGGGCCAGCTGGTG
This sequence comes from Micronycteris hirsuta, assembly GCA_004026765.1. Taxonomy (NCBI): domain Eukaryota; kingdom Metazoa; phylum Chordata; class Mammalia; order Chiroptera; family Phyllostomidae; genus Micronycteris; species Micronycteris hirsuta. The sequence goes on along the minus strand of PVJI01006676.1, from coordinate 25,293 downwards.
TTGAGTGCTTGGACATTTCCCTTTGGGCACTGGACACACGGATGGCTCCAAGTGGTCCATCAGGATAAGTGACCAGGCCAAACTGGGTGGCAGTGATGGGAGCAGAGCAAGAGTGTCAGTGATTACAGGAATGAGGTCCAGACTTACGGTGACGTGGTCCTGAAGCTAAAAAGAATGGCAAAGGATTAAAAAAAGGTGGTGTGGAGGTGACATCACAGGAAGAAGTGACAGAATGGGGCAGGGAGCTTGGAGGAGGAAGGAGTCAATGATGGCATAGAGCTTTCTCCCCAGCCCATGGGAGGTGGTGGTCCACTGTGGAAATGGAGTTGGGGGGAGAGGCATGTACGTTCTCATTAAGGTGTGTTGGCTTTTGAAGTCCGAGAACATCCACATAGCAGGAAACCAGTGGCAGGCAGAGAAGGGAGGCTGGCACTGTCTGGGGCCTGGCAGGGGAGGAGCCCCCAGAGAGGTGTGGGTGACTGCGGAGGTTGTACTCATGCACGGAGAGCAGCTCAGAGGGAGAGCACAGAGGTGAGGACAGTGCAGGGTGGAGGGCAACCTGGAGACTGTGGGTTGCGAGAAGGAAGGGAGCCGGGGGAGTAGAGAACGTGGTGCCCAGAGACCCTGGGAGCAAGAATGTGCAGGTGCGACTAATGCTGGGATGGGATTTGGGGCAGATTCTGAGTTTTCCTGGATATGTTTTCCTATTTAATAAAAAGGAAGTGGGGCCTTCCAGATTTAGCTGAATAAATTAACAGAGTCAACAGTCATTCCCTAAAATATGCAGATATTTCTTGCTTTCCAAAAGAATGCCTGATGAGAGTTCTTTTAACAAGACTTCAGGCAGCTTTGTAGTGTCCGCTCTGTTCTGCCCAGGGAGGTAGAACCCAGAATGAAATTTAAGGTAAAATCCGTGTTCATGCTTATCTGGTATGGTTGGGTGACACCTTGCCTTGGGGTGTAGGGGCGTGTTGTGTCTTTATTCAAGAGTTAATATGTAAGCCCTGGCTAGTGTAGCTCAGTGGATTGAGCGCGGGCTGCGAACCAAAAGGTCGCCGGTTCGATTCCCAGTCAGGACACATGCCTGGGTTGCAGGCCAGGTCCCCAAGCGGGCCACGTGAGAGGCAACCACACATTGATGTTTCTCCCCATCTCTTTCTCCCTCCATTCCCTTCTGTCTAAAAATAAATCAATAAAATCTTTAAAAAAAAAAAGAGTTAATATGTAAGTTAGGGGGTGGGGACAAGGTGAAAAGCAAATAAGGAAATAAAAGCAGTTTCTCTGGAATTCTGTGGCTATAACTTGCTCAGGAACCAAAGAGAAACTTTAATGTGTTTTCCTTTGCAAGTAAAGCACAGTTTTATTCTGTAGCCAAGACTTTTCTGAGTAAAGCAGCCTTCCGTTAAACCTCCCCTCTTCTGGCTTCATCCCCGTCCTGCCCAGCCCCCTCCCTGCCTCCAGACTCTCTTTAAAATAGACTTTCATGCATGAAGAAGCATCATAATGTAATAGCCGTCTTATCTGCACACGTACCCAGCAGGCATTTACAAAAGGACAGTGGGCGAGCCTTCGATATCTCCTCGGTGAGGGAAGGTTGGACGTTTTCTTTTGTGACGTCCTCGCCTGGTGTCCAGAACAAGAACCTGCTGGGGGAATTAGCCGTGTCCAGAGCTCCAGTGCTTGGGCGCCTTCCTTTCTAAGGTGTTTCACGGGTGCTGGACTTGGGTCCCTCGTGATGAACGGCACAGGCAGAGTGTCCCGAGGACTTGGGGAAAACCAGAGGGGTTATTATGGTTCACTGGGGAGATGAGAGGAATCTGTAATTTTCCATTGTGTATTTGTATGCACAGAGATGTGACAAAGACGGCTTGCGGCCTCTTTCACTTTCCAGCTGTGTCAGGAGTAGACCAGCCTCGCGCCTCTTTCAATGGCTTCGGGGTCCTCTCTTTGTGGTTTGTGCCTGATGCCATGTTCCTGGGAGTTCAAGTGATCACTGCACTACCCCAAGGAGCTGCTGGCCTGCAAAAAGAGGTCTTCTCCTAGTGCAGAGGGTGGGGGTCGGGGCGAGCCCTGCCGCGCTTTCCCGATCGGTTTGAACATCTGCATGCGTTCAGCCTGTTTGATTAGAGTGGAGCAGGACTGGAGCTTGTTTTCCATGCCTATTGAGGGAAAACCTCCTGCTCTCCTCCAGCTACAGGTTAAGGGACACGAGGGCTAGCCTGGGGGGCTGGGCAGGGGAAGGCAGATTTCTGACAGGTAAGAAATGCAGGGAAATGGTGTGTGCTGGGTGAGGGGCGATCTGCAGAGTGACGTTCAAGCAAGCGTGGGCCCAGCCCAGACTCACAGACCTCCTGAGGATGCGAACGAGGTGTACACTGAGGTGGCGGATGGGTTCTTAGAGTTGACCCCGTAACTCATTTGCTGTTAGACCATGGGAAATCCTTTCTTGCTTCTCTCCTTTTTATTTCACCTCCAAGATTCTTTCTTAGTCTCTCTGTCTGTCTCCCCTGTCTGTCTGTATTTCTCTCTGTGTGTCTGTCTCCCTCTGTATTTCTCTCTTCTTCCCCACACTGCCTTTTTTCCTCCCTCTCCCACCCTCTCCCCCACCCCCGCCCCCACAAAGACTAGAAGCATCAAGACCAGGGCTTTTTCCTACCAACGCAATGTGTCCTCTTCAAAGTAAGAGTCCGTATACTTATTCCAAAGGCCTCGCCTTTGCTCTGAGTGCTGTCAGAGTTTTCACTGTGAACTCGTAGTCAAACTGTGGCATTTTCTTCTGAATACCCTCACTGGTGATAAATCTTTGGCCTTTGAAAGTGGATGTGATTTTTGGAAACCATCACCAGCCTTAGTTCCAAGTGACTTGTGGCCAGGATTGATTATGCTGTTTTTGGACCCAAATGCAGCAGGACTATAAAATAATAAGACTAGTTATCTTGCATGATTTGGGAACTGACAAGAAGGGAATCCCCCACTCCCCAAACAAAAGTCTCAAAAAATATGTGAGGTCTTAGTCAGTAAAGGCAGGTCCTTTCACAGCAAGTCCTTTGAAGGGGACAATGACCATTTGGTGTCCCCCCTGGTGTGTGCATTTATCAAGCAGGGAGACAGAGTTTGTATTTTACTTAACCCTTGCTGCGTATTAGGCATCAGACCAAGCCAGCTGACACTAGATCGCGGGCCAAGGCATTTATGAGTTAGTGATGATCCCACACAGGGCACAGGGGTAGCAGAAATTGTTCTCTGGGACTGTATTTGGGACCACCTGGAGCCTCCCTGCATCCTCCCTCCCTCCCTCCCCTGTGGGCTGTTACCACTGGCAGCTCTCGGAAGGCCGCCTCCGTGGGCTGAGCATGCCGTTCTGCATTGACTGGAGCCCACCACCACCTGGGCCACGCTCTGTGCCACACTCCCGTTCATCTGCTGCCCTCACCTGCACGGGATCCGCAGACGCTCCACCCCCAGGGTGCACAGAAGGGGAGGTATTGGCACCGGCAGCCTATTCTTCCTTGTCCTGCCCCCAGAAAATCAACCCATTTGCTTCACGAGTGACTAATATAAAGTGCGAACTCAAAGGACAAGACCTTAATTCTCATTTTGAAGTGATGAATGCAAAATCCATCAGAGGGTAAAGGCCAGGGTCCTCAGTGGGGCTGGAAGGGTTTGATGCCGGCTGCGAGGAAGTCTGGAGGTGCTTCCTTTCAGGAGAGAAGAGCAGCTACTCCACAGGACAGAAATCCCCTTTCGGAAGAAGCTCTCCTGTGGAGCCTGTGTTTTGTCCCAGAAAGTGCTGTTTTAGTTTTGAATGCTATCAGCCGTGTGAGATTGGTGGGCCATGGACAGCAAGAGAGCCACCCGCATAGGTGTGCTAAGGAGGCCAGCGGGGCCCAGGAGGAGTAGGTGGGACCCGGGAGCCGCAGGCACCTGCCGATGTCCTGCGGAGGGGCCTCTTTGTAGATGTAGCAGCCAGTGGTCAGAGGCCTCAGGGCAGTCCCTGGCCCTTTCGAACAGAGTCCTAAATCCTAAGCACAGCGTCATCTTCGGTGGAAAATGGTGCCCGGGGTCCGGGATACCTGGGCCAGACTGGCTGGAAGTCATTGCAGAAACTGGCGGGGATGCTAGGCAGCCCTGCCTCTATTTTCCCAGTCTGAGAGATGGGGTGAAGTGCTGCTTCTTGAGGGTGTTGAGGATGAACAAGCTCACATTTGAAAACTGCAAAAACAACAAACGTAAAAAAATCTCTGGCACAGGCAACACTATGGTGACTACCAGAGGGAAAGGGGGTGGGGGAGGTAGAAGCGGGAAAAGGGGATGAGGGGGTGGTGAACGCACAGTACAATCTACAGAGGACGTGTTAGAGAATCGCACACCTGAAACCCATGTAATTTTATTAACCAGTGTCACCCTAATAAATTCAATGAAAAATAAAATAGAGAAAACTGCTTGGGGGAGATCAATGTGAAGGGCTAAGTGTTACTATTTCATGTGGAAGACTAAAAATAACCTCGCTGAAGTGCTCTGAGAAATGACTGAATCGGGCTGGCGAGGGAGAGATCTCAGCTGTCTGGAGAGTCTTCCTCTTAAACACGTTTCGCTCAAGCGGAAAGGAGGAGCGAGGGAGCAGGAGCAGCCATCCCTGCATGTCCTGCCCACCGAGGGAAGGAGAGCGAGTCGGGGACACACGCCGGGAAGCCCGAGGCCCCGGGGGCCCCTGCTGTCCTTTGCTTCTTCTTTAACTCCATACCCAAGACATTTGCAGCCACCAGGGTTAACTCACTGCCCCCGCCCCATGTGAGCACTTTCCCCAAGGCCTTCTCTGGTTTTTTCAAAACTTTCCCATCCTTCAAGGCCTGGCCTCACCCTGTCTTCCGCAGGGAAGCCGTGCCTGAAGATTTGGCCCAGCGGTGACTTCTCTCTTCCTCTTGTTAAGACACTTCACTTTGCCACGATAAGTCACTGGGTTGGTCCTTTGGTTTTTAAATGTGTATTTCAGTTTGCCTCTCCCGCTGGGCAGAGAGGGCACCTTGGGGATGAGTTCGTGCCGCGTGTTGCTGGCTGTCCGGTGTTCGTACATGGGGCAGCTGCACGCTGTGCTGCCGCATGGGGCTTCTCTGTTTTCTCCCTCGGTCTCAGTCCCATGGGACCTGCAGCCTCTTGGGTTGTGGGGTTTTCTTTAGGCCTCTTTGGGGGCAGGTATGGATAGTCCTGGGTGGGGAAGGTGCTTGGGTCCCTGGGTCTGTCTATATGAGGCGACACAGGGGCAATGTTGGCGTTGGTGACCCCATCCCCACACAGCGGTCCTATTTCTTCCTAACCTGATGCTTTGTAGCAAATACAAATAAGCTCTGGCCTTGCAGGTGTGAGGTTATAAATAATGCCAAGCAACTCTACCCGCTTCTCAGTGTTAAAAGTCATGCAAGTTCTGATGGCTGCTAGAGCTGGCTGGGGCAGGTACGTGTATCCGGAAACACCTTTTTAAAAATAGGTTTACAGCACATTGCATTTTTCTCTGGCTTTAGCCCTCGGCACATAAACTGGGATTAAGAACAGGCCATTTAAATCCCCCAGGGTCAGCTCTCATCCTGCTTCTCCCCTTTCCGTCTTGCTGTCCCGGAGGTGGGACGGAGGTGTGCCTGCCTCTGCACCCAGCCAACAGATGCTTTTGTCCGTGGAATACTCTCGTGTGTGTGTGCGTGTGCAACCAGAAACTCTGGGGTATCGCGCAGCCTTGTCCCTTTGGAGGATGTCACTACCACACACAGGCTTTGCGTTGATTCCTGGACTAGCACCGGAAGTGGGTCGGCCAGCGTAGCACACTGAGTCCTCAGAGTGGGGTGGTCCCAGGAACAATCCAGAAAGTGGAGAGGACAGGGGCTCTCGAGGAGCTTACCCTCCCGTAGGAACACACCCTGGTCAACGCAGACAGGAGGGCAATGATCGTGGAACCAGTCACGCAGGTTAACAAAGTCAGAACGAGAAGCAGATATAATAAAGGTAGAGGAGTGATCCACTCACTGAAATATATTGAACAGACCCCTCTGCCCCCCACTTCCAACTGCACACCCCAAGACGGGGGTCAGGCTTGCTGAGCTAGAATCATTGTCTCTCCTTGCTGCATGCCTTGAGAGGGGGCCTGCGTGAGGTGGGGGCTCCTCAGCATCGAAGGCCCTGGGGCTCCAGTCCTGTTGGCTCAGAATGACGTCATTTACCTCAGAAGGGGTGCTCCGTGGGTCTGGTGTGGCCTTGTGGGGGCAGCTTCCTCTCCCCCTTGTTCGCTTGTCCGTGGTCATACCGTTGGTGCAGTCAGCCCAGCTCTGCCTCTGACCCACTGCGTCACTGTGGGCAGCTGAGGACTAAGCCCCACCCCCTCGGCCTCACCTGACACCATCGGGTCTCCCCCAGTCCATTTGGAGAGGTTGGTTGCAGCAAAGACTGAGTGTGGCTCCCTGGCTCCATTCTATGCCCTCCAATTCCCTTTTTTTTTTTTTTTTAATTTTCAATTGCAGTTTTCATTCAGTATTATTCTGTATTAGTTTCAAGTGTACCACACAGTGGTTAGACAATCATATACTTTACAAAGTGGTTCCCCCTCCCCCAATATTTCAAGTACCCACCTGGCCCCATACATAGTTATTATGTTATTATTGGCAATATTCCCTATGTTGTAATTTATATCTCTGTGACTCTTCTGTACCTACCAATTTGTACTTCTCAATCCCTCCCCCTTTTGCGCATATCTCCCCCACCCCCCCCCCCCCGCAGCTGTCAGTCTGTTGTTCTCTGTATCTGTAGCTCTGTTTTTAGTTTGTTTGTTTTGGTCTTTAGGTTCCACATGTAAAATCATATAGTATTTGTCTTTCTCTGGCTGACCTATTTCACTTAGCGCAATACCCTCCGTGTCCATCCCTGCTGTCTTGCAAGGTAAGATTTCCTTCTTTTTGACCACCAAGTACTATTCCATTGTGTAAATGCACCACAGCTTTTTTACTGTTAGGCACCTGGGCTGCTTCCACACCTTGGCCCTTCAGTTCCTTTCAGAAAAAGCAGGACTGCACCTTGAGGAGGATGCCCGGCCCCTCCAAGGCTCACGTGGGCCAGGCCCTCCCCGACAGCAGCCTGGGCTTTCCAGTGATTCCCTGTCCTGCTCAGGTATCACCCCAGACCTGCTGCTCCAGCCCAGGCCCGCGGTGCCTCTGTGCCCAGACTGCCCTCCTACCATTTCCACGACAGACTATCTCCTCTGGCGAGGTTAGCGTGGCTTCCAGAGCCCTGGAGGGCACGGATGAATAATTGAAGGCTACGGGAGGCCTGTGTGTGCCCTGCAGGGGGCTGCACCTCTCTTGGAGCACTTGCCATGTATCACCAGGTGATTATGTCTGTCCCCCTGGGCTTCGTGAGCAGGAATCAAGTCTTTCTAATTTTATAATCTTTGTCCCTAATACAGTAGACATTTAGTAAATATGGGTTGTCTGAAGGACTTTTTTTTTATTCATGTTCAAATACCGTTGTCTCCATTTTCTCGCCACCACTTTCCCCACCCTCCGGAATGACTTTTAAAAATGAATAAATTAATGAATTTTCAAGGCAGCACCACCACCTGTGACAAACATCTCTCCTTCTGAGTTTGGGCCCGCCCGTTCGGTAAATGAAAGGAGATCACCCAGCCCCATTGGTAGGGTGGAAGATGAGGCCCTGACTCTCCTGTCACCTGTGGACCCCTGGCTTAAAGCAGCCTCTTCAGGCATGGACTGAATGTTTCCGTGCAGGATGGCACGGAAGGACCATCACTAGCATCCGGCTGCAGATTCAGGTCCAGGCCACGCGTGACTCGGCGAGTTCATCTCCTCACCACACAGCTTAGAAAGGAAAGAGTGCTAGCGCGGACGTGGTGGCAAGCAAGCGGCTGAAGCCATCTCTGGTTAGCGCAAGCTGGCTATCTTCGTCAGCTGGTTTTCCGTGCTCGTGACCCCTCAGGCAGGGCGTGGCCGCCCCACGCGTGTGCGGGGAGGGCCAGACGGATGTGTGAAAAAGCAGCCAGCTCAAGTGTGTCCTTTCGTCTGCAGTACTGCCTGCCCGGGTCAAGCCAGGCTCTCCACTAGTTTTAATATCACTTGGCGTCAATGTGCTAATGGTCGAAATAGGAAGGGCCTCGGGTATAATGAACAGCATTAGGCGTTTCTCCTGACCAGCTCACCGAGGTGATAATAATAATGGATGGCAGCTATTTAGCTCTTCACGTGTGCCAGAATGCCACACACGAATTAGCTTCTCTTAAGTGCTCATCACAGCACTGTGAGATAGGTAGCAACTTAGAGGTGAGGTAATGGAGGCACAGAAAGGTTGTGTGACCTGCCTAAGGGCACACAGCTAGTGAGCTGTAGAGCCAGAGTCTGAGCCCATGGCGTCTGTCTCCAGAGCTTCCGGCCGTTTGCGCTCGTCGGCACGGCTGAGATGCGTGTCACTGCCAGAGCTGGGATCCCAGTCCGGGTGTCCTGGGAAACCCTGTTTGCGGACACGCGCATTATTGGCAGAAGAACGGCAGTGGCGTCCACAAGCAGGTGGGGCTCTGCAAACGAACGTGCCACACAGAGGCCCACTCTCACGTTTGCTATTTGATTTCAGACTGGTGGTGGTCGTGGTTCGGGGCCAGCACGGTCCAGCAGTGGGGGAGTCCTCTTCAGTATCTCAAAGGGGCCTGATCTCCTGGGCTCCCACAGCCTCGGGCCGACTCCTGTGGTTCCCCTGGGGTGGCCAAGGTCAGGTGCCTGTTTGCCACACGGCACCTGAGGTCTGTCGAGGCATCGTGGCCTTGGAAATTGTGTTATTCTCTCAGAGATCCCAGCCCTGAAGCTAGAGATGGAAAAAAATCACAGGTTTGAGCTGTCGAGGAGCAGTTTAATTAAAAACAAAAAGAAATATAAATGAATTAGCCCAAAATCTTCCTGGACTCCATCACTGGCGGGGCAGGCCCGGTGAGAGGACAGTGAGGCGCCCCCTGTTTTAGGTCCTGCTGGAGTGCAACCTTAGGCTGGCGGTGGGGTGGGGACGGCTCCCAGCCTAGTGTGTGGCGAGCATTTATCTTGGTTAATTTGTATGGGGAAGGGCAGTGAATCTACAGGAACACGCTGCTGGCTTCTGCGCTGTTTCACAGGGGTATTTAAAGTAACAGCACCTGACAGTTTACCAGCAGCTAAGAGGTTTTCTGCTTCAGAAAGCAAAATATTGTATGAGTTGTGCAACTTGTATAAATGATTTGAAAAATTAGGGTGCAGCACATAGTGCACTTTTCAGCAAAGAACTGAAGACTTCATCAAATCATAAAGTTGGCAAGCGGAGGGAAGGCAGGGGCGGGCCCATGGGGTACCGCGCAGGTGTGCTGTGCGGCCTGCCATCCTTGTTAATTTCCTTTCTCCCTGGTCCCAATTTGAATTGCCAAAATACGTTAGATTGCAGTGCATTATTTCATTTGCCTGCTTTGTAATTCCTCTTTACCTCAAACAGATGAAGAGCATGGCACGAAAGCAAATTGACAGCTCTTGAAATGAGAAAGATCTTTATCCTTCAGAGTGTTGATGTAGAAATAAATGAGAGAAAAACATGCCTGTTGGGTCTTGAAGCAGCATGAAATGGTACCTTTTATTTTTAAGGCACCATCAGATGAGGGTGCGTTCCATCTCCCTTCCTCTTTCCCCTGTAGGGAGCTGTGTGGCTTGGGGGTCGAGCGGGAGGGTTGGTTTTCCCGTCCACACTCATTCGCAAAGATCTGAGTCAGGACTTGGACACGAGGAGCAGGTTAGAAGTTTCCCACCTGGGGGTCGACAGGAGGGATGTGGGGTCTTCAGGTTGACTTCCTTACTTCAAAAACATGTCTGTTGGCCATCATGGTTACCCTACCCCCATCAGCATGAGACCCAACTAAAATGTCCCGGGGGCTTGCTTGAGACAGAGTACCCCAACTCACTGCGCCCGGCTCATGCCCTGCTGCCGGGAGCCCGATTTACAATCACGATGAGCCTTCACAAATACATTTCCATGCCTCGGAAGTAGTAGCAAGTGCAGTATCTCAAACCATGGAAGATCTGTGCTTCAAAAATTAAATGAAAGAAGGGGGCTTTGAGGACTTAGAAAAGTTGGAAATCACTGGATTTAAGGCTCTTTTCTATCTGATCTTTTTTTCTTTATCCTGCAAAATCTTTCTGAAAATCAACAAGCATTTATTGTGTTAGTTACTGTAGTAGGCGCTGCAGATTTGCAGTGCTGCCTGCCAGATTTCCCGAGGACCGGGGAAGAGGGGACGCGGGTGGGGACTGCCGACACGGATACCCGTGTGATAAAACAGTATTTCAGGGTACAGGATGCCCGTGCCAGATACGAGACACAGGTAAGGGACGCGAGACACTTATTTATGTGTTCTTTACCCAAATCAAGAGAAATTAGGGCAGGATTATTTGCATTATAAATGGATTGCTACCGGGTTTCTTGAAATAATGAGCCCCCTTGTGGTTTTTAAAAAGTATTATTATAAATTTTTATTTTTCTGTAGTGAAGGACTCACAAAAAGTTGTAAAAATAGTATAAAGAACTCTCGCGTGCCCTTCACCCAGCTTCTCCCGATGGTGATAGCTCCCATAATCTTAGCACATTGTGAGAACCGGGGGATCGATGCTGGTCCAGCGTCGCTTTCCACAGGCAGGCGTACGCACGTGTGCACACTGGCATGTGCACAGCTCTTGGAAACCGTCGCTTGTGTAGATCACGTGACCGGCAGCCAGTCAGGCCCCGGAACTGCCCCATCACCGGAAGGAACCCCTTATGCAGTAGTCGCCTCCTTCCCACGCCCCGAGCCCAGCGACCCCTGACCTGTTCTCCATCACTGTGATTTTGCCATTTCGAGAACGTTACAGAAATGGGATCATGCATTATAGAACATGCCTTTGAGGCTGATTTTTTCAGTCAGCCTGGTTCCCCGGAGGTGCATTCAGGTTGTGTGCCTGGACTCGGGTGTTCTTGCTTTCCCCGCAGTCTGTTAAACACGATCGGTTTGCATACAACTCATTACGGAGCAGTACATAAAGCAAGGGGCCCTTATGAGGATAAACCTCACTCATCCACACTGAGTTCAGTAAATTGAAATTTGTGGTAATCGATACAAAGTCAGTTTACTCTAACAGGTAGTTGTCTGTGTGTGTGCTGTGTACTGGCAGTAGCAAGTGCTTTCCTGTATATAATTTCTCCTTCTCAAGGCTAAGGTGAAGGTGAACAGCAATCATCACCCCTTTTACACACAAGGAGACTGAGCTGCCCTGGAAAGCCTTGCCCGAGATTGAGTGTGGGTGGAAATGGTGGGGTGAGATTTGAACCCAGGACTTCAGAGCTACACCAGGCTCTTTTTACTCCATGCTCTGGCCTTGTCTGGAGACACAGGATCTCTGGAGAGCCAGTTTGCTCCTCTGCAGAAAAAGTGGGATGGACTTAGCACTTTTCGGTTCTTTCCGGCTCAGATGCTCGATGATCTCTCTGAACAAGAGGTAACTTTGCCAAGTAACTGAACCCTTTTGCCTGTTGCCGCACTTGAACTTCGTTCTCAGCAGCACTTCGTTAGCCATTGGAAGATGCTTTGGGAATTTAAAAGTAACAAAGTAGAATTCCTTTTTAAATAGTTTGTAGTTCAGACCTTCCTTGATTTTGCTGATATTTGATAAGGTCTTTGGGTCAGGACATGAACTGAGCACCCCATGGAGTCTTTCACCCAGGGCCCCGGGGGTGACGTTAGAGACTAGGGGGCTGAGGAGTTTGCTCTCAGGCCGCCCTCCCTGGAAGGAGAAGGGGCTTCTTCAGATGCCCTTAGAGCCCCAATCAGAAGCTCTGGGGTAGGTGGGGCTTGGTGCTCTGATTCGGGTGCCCGATGCCACGCAATTCACAGGATTCTGCCATGTGCCAAAATGGGGCTTCAGATCAGAGGAAGCTGCTATTTCGGGCATGTAAGTGCTACTTCTGCTGAAGTCAGGCCTGAGCAGCTGGATCGAGGGGGTGGGGCAGAGACATTGAGTTTTTGAAGCTGCAGAAAGAGTTCAGAGGAGCCACTGGAGAAGGGATTCCTGCACTGGGTGGGACGCGGGGAGCTGATCTCCGAGTCACTTCTAACTCCGGAGCCTGCAATTCTGAGACAAATGGAACCTCCTCTCCTCCAGTTACCGACGTTCATGCCAGCACCCGGCTGGATTCCTCAGAATCAAAGACTGCAGGAGAGGGAAGGGCCTGGGGTCCTGGGGGTCCCGTGACCCCTGGCACATCACCGCCCCCTCCCCAGGTGCAGTCAAGGAGAGAGGTGGGCCCCTGGAATCCCAGTGGCAGGGGGCAGTGGGGGCTAGGGAGGCATGAGGGTATCAGAAAGCTCAAGGGTCAGTCTAAACCCGAAGTGTTTTATCTGTGCTTTGCAAACAACTCTGTGTTGGACAGAGAGAAAGCCTTAATAAATACTGGCTTAATGAATAAATGTGTCACTGTCACAAAACTCGCTCTGTCACTGATTCTCCATCCTCACCCATCATCCTGTTAAAGGGGACTGGACAGAGGGTGTCCCCGAGGATCGCGCACCCACAAGTTTCCTCCCCCCGAGGCTCTGGGCTTTGCAAGGTGCAGGCAGACCCTCTATCCCGTCATCCTGCCATGCCATGGATCGGCCCCACTTTCCAGGCAGAAAGAAGATGCAGATGGCCCAAGGGATTGAAATTGGAATTGGAACCTAGGCTTTCCAAGCCTACAAAACCTGTCTGTCCCCTTCCCTCCCCAGGCGTGCGGCTGCAGCTACGCTTGTCACCATTCGAGATTGGATTGGCCACAGGAGATGCGGATGATTTTTCCATTTGGTCCTGATGTTTATTTCATGCCCATCAATATCAGCCCGTATTAGGACAGATGAGGTAGTTATTTACAGGCTGTGCATTTTCACACTTGGTAATTATAAACCCTTCCCCTATTCGGTCAGAGTCGTGGAGATCTATTTTGGCAATTAGCAGTTTAGTATTTGTTTAATGGGAATGCAAGAGAGTGTTACGGCACATCAGCACTCCACTAATGATTTGCCTGTCTCCTCTGGAGCTGGCAGGTTTGGGCCTTTTCACGGTAGGTGAGGCCTGATGGGGAGAGGCTGGAGGGGGGAAGAAAGGCGCATTAGGCATCCTGCCCCCTCCCCCAGTGCACGCTTGCAAGCACGCACGCGCTCACAACCGATGCTCTAAACAGGCCACGGGTTTCCAGGGCACAGCAGCCGCCACTCGAAGGCGCTTCGCACAAGAGGCCGTTAGGCCAGATGCCATTTCCATGTGACAGCTGTCAGGCCTGCCGGAACCAACTGCGTCTCCTCCAGCAGCTCATGCCCTGCCTCTCTGGGTGACCCTCTCCCGCCACCTTCCTCTTGAGCCCCTCCTCCTGTTTGAGACCAGCTCAGATATCCCCAGAGCAAGCCTTCCGCCTCCCCCTCCCGGGAGGTGCTGGGGCCCGGGCTTTGCCAGCTTAGCCAGATGGGAGGCCCCGCCCCTGCCATACACTGTACAGGCAGACTCTCCCTTCCCTTGCTCAGTCTTGTGAGGGGCCTCTGGGCCTGCTCCCCCAAGGACATGCAGGTTCCATTAGCGGCTCTCTCTTGGTGGGACTCACTTGCAGTGGGAAGACGAACTGCATTGGGTATGGCTCCCCTCTTAACTGTATGGAGCATGTCTGTGCGCCCACATGTGTGGATATGTGTACTTGAGCTGGCTCTGAGAGGTGGTTGTCAGGTGGGGCAGCGACTTGAGATGGTACCTGTGTTTTGTGCCTTAGGCACACACTATTCACCACTTAAGCTTCCCTTAACAACTCTGGGGAGGGGGACGCACACGGCATCCTTAGCGCTCACGCACTGGAGGGACTTTCTGAGCTGAGCCTGGGTGGTTCTGGGACTCCTCTGCCGGTTCCAGATCTGCGGCCAGCTTGCTCTGCCACCACAGCGCAGCCCAGTGATCTCTGGGCTTTTAGAGTTCACCTTTCTAAAAGGAAAAGGCCTCCTGCATTTTCCTTTTCACTTTGCCTTGCTAATCACTCCCACTCCTGAGCCTGCCAGAGGCCCTATATTGCTGTCTACTTGGTTACCCCATCACCTCTCCTAACTTTATGGTAGGGTTTTAAGGCAATGCTTGTTGATTCATTTAGCAGACAATGGTACTACGCTATGCCCTAGAGATTCAAAAGAAAAGAAAAAAAGAACACAATTAAGGGAGACCAGTAGAAAGATGGAGGGACTTAACTGGTTTAAATCTTGGCTCCACCATTTCCTGCATGTGTGGTCCTAGGCAGGTCCTTAACCGCAGTGAGCTGCCACAGCTCCCTCACCTGTCCTGCGTGGAGCAGAAGGAGGTATGCGGCTATTGGTATGGAAAATAATACAACAATGAATAAATAATAATACAGGACTAAACACAGTGTTTCTCGTACTCACAACTGGAAACCTTTTGCCGCATCCTGTATAGTGGGTATGATAAGATCTACCTCGGAGCTATTGTGATAATTAAATGAGTTTTACAAATTGCCTATGAAGCTCCAGTGAATGTTGGCTATTACAATAATCATTTCAGGGGGGCAGGCATTTCATAACTTGGGAGTTTGATATTTACTTGCGGAATCGGAATCTCTGAGCGGGAGGCTCTGCCGTCAGGTCAGGAGCATTTCTGAATCTCTAGGACAGGGTTGTTTGGGAACCCCGCATCCTTCAATTCCCACGGACAGTGTTCATTTGCTACCTTCGTAACTGCTATGTGATGAACACTGGTGTTTGTTTAAGTTAAATGGGGAAAAGGAAGGACCCCACATGGATTTTTTTGAGAAGTAAAAGTAGGAAAAAATAGGATCAATAAAGAAGAGTCTTGCTGACGGGGATATTCTGGCCTCTTGTGAAGAGTTCAGGAAAATGTACTTAATGCACCAAACTGTATTAAAAAGTGGTAAAATTTGTTATATGTATTTTACTGCAATAAAAAGGGAGCTTAGGAGAAAAAACTAAGCAGACTATTTCTCTTGTTATTCAAAGGGATGGGAGTGAGTTAAAAGAGGCAAGCTTTCAGGTAGATGCAAACTAGAAGGTGGTTGGCATCCTCCTGCAAAGCGAAAGGTCGCCAGTTCAATCCCCAGTCAGGGCACATGCCAGGGCTGCAGGTTTGCACGCCCCGCCCCCAGTCGGCAACTGGCGTACAAGCGGCAACTGATGGATATTTCTCTCTTGAATCCAAGTTTCTCTCTCTTTCTTTCTCCCTCTTCTCTAAAAATAAAACAAAACAAAATCTTTAAAAAAGGGAAAAAAAGGACCTGAGACTGTGTAGACCACAGGGGCTGGCCCGGTGAGATTTGGACTCCAGAGACCAGCAGCTGAGCCCGGGGCCCACTCCCTGCCAGCCAGGATGACCAGCGAGGAAGCTGAGGCTCACAGACTTTGTGATAATCCCTGTCTCCTGGGATGGTTGTGAGGACCAAAACAATAATATATGTGAAAATATTGGTGGTGGTGAGAGGAAAACACAGGTTTTATTCAGTTTTCTTAAAGTCCTGTGTTCAGTTTCTGAGCTTCTTCCAGGACAGAACTTTACTCTCTTGTCCCAAGACCAAGACAAGGTGAGGCGAGTCCCCCAAAAGCAGCATGTGGCAAAGGGCCTGGCTGGTCCTGGCTTCCGGCAGAGGGTAAAGAGAGAATGTGGAGGCAGCCAAAGGCCCAGGTAATACCCCTTTATTCAGGGCCCATCTCCACACACATCCGCTGTGATTAAGGCTCAACTCAGCTGTGTTCAGCCATGGAGAACAGGGGTTCTCCGCCTTGGCGGCACCCTGGAGTCGCTGGGGAGCTTTAAACGCTCCTGCCGGGCTCCCCGCTGCTGCGTGCCGCTGATTTAACAGGTTGGGTGGAGCCTCGGCAGCAGGGATTTTCAGAGTTCTTCAGGTGACTCTGGTGAGCAGTCAAGGTTGACAACCACTGATCTAGATGTCCGTGTGAGCTAATGGGATTTTCCAGTCTGCTCCCCTTTCTCCTCCATTCTTTCTGTTGGGCAGTGGTTACAGACAGACCAGCCCCACTCTTTGCAGGACTAGAGCTTATGGAATAGTCTTCATTTCTATAAACTAGACACCACCACAGGGCTTCAGGGCAGGTGCAGGTTTTGTTTCTGTCCGGACTGGTTGGGGAGAAGTGAACGGCACCATCCTGGTTCTGAGACAGCCCAGGGTTACGGCAGCTTCCGTGTCCAGGGCAAGCTCCAGCTCCTCAGTCCTGGTCGGTCCCGCCTCATGTAAACGATTCTCCGCTCTCGTTAAGTGTAGTGCCTTGAGTTTATAGTGCACGCCAAGGCCTGTGAAGTACTACACACTATAGTGTCATGGTATTGCATTTACGGGCGTTTATTTAAACTAACACTTAAAGCGTTTGAGTGGGAGCAGGAAGCGAAAATCCAAGGGCATTTGTTCTGGGGGAGTTTGAAAAGCTGCATTTCTTTTTTTCTTTCTTCTTCCTCCTTGTGCCTGGCCAGATAATTTAAGGATCATTTGAAGTGCCATTTCCTGCTGGGTTCTTGATACATATGGTGTGTGGGTGTGTGTATTTGTATCCCAAGAGGAGTAGGAAGTTTCTCCGGGTGTGTTGGCCACAGCAAAGCTCTGGACCATCTTCACAGAACTTGCAGGGGACCAGCAGTGCATCTGATGCTCCCAGATGCTGTCCCTGCGGGCTCTGGGGTCCGCGTTAGCATTCTAGGTAGAGAGTCTTTACGGATGGCTTTTAGGTGACCATCTCACAGAGTGCCCCTCCTGTCACAGCTGAGAAACTAAAAGACAGAGATGGGGGGTGACTTGTCCTCAGTGAGGTCCTGGATCCTGCCCATGACTTTGTGCAGCACCGCCCGGCATGCTCAGCTGCATCCCGACACCTGCCGAGTTGTTACCAGCAACTCTTTTCCGGTTAGCTGTCTCCTGGGGACAGGTTTTCTTTGTTCCCAGATCAGCGTCACTCACTATGCAGCTGGGGAGCCAAAACCACAGGCAGGAGAAGCAGCGGTCTGGGGGCCGATCCTAGGGTCCCAATCTCTGGCCAACCAACTTGTCAAACAGAATTTATCTCTCCTTTCAGAAGCTTCTTTGCTTTGTGACTTGAGAGGTTTCCTCTTGAGTTAGCACATGCGCTGGCTAAAGTCTCATCTCTGGGTACGGTCACCACCATCTGACTACTTCTCAAGTCACCCAGCAAGAATGTCTGGCCTGCGGTAAATCTTTTGACTCTTATAAAGAGGGGTTCACTCATTCATTAAATGAATCAGGATTAGAGAGCATCACCCACTGACTTGAGTGCTCATTATTGCCGATTTTCACGGTGCTCATTTAGTGAGGGCCATGTTTCCAGTTTCTCTTGGCGTTTCTGGGATCTGTGTCGCCAGCCTTGCTGCTGGGGTCAGATTTGGAAGCGGTCCCTTCACACCTTTCTACCTATATTTCACTTGGAATGCGGAACCTAGTGAGTTAGTACTCAGTCCACATTGTGCATTTTACCTCTTTCCACCCCCTTTCTTTCTTTTGTTCATTGCCCAGTATTACTGAGACTGTTTGTGTATATTCTGATACATTAAAAGCTTTTGTTGTTGTGTAGAACAGGGACCACGTACAAGTTGCCGATTGCTATAATGATGCTGCGTAACAAACAGCCACGGAACCTCAGTAGTGGACAGCGATTGCTTCTTTCTCGTGTCTAGAGTCCTCTGGGAGTGGTGCTCCTGATTTGGGCCGGGCTCACTTGCACATTGTGGGGTGGCCTGGCTGTCCACCCATCTAGGCTGGCCTCTGCTGGGGCAACTGAGGGGACTCGGCCCTGTTCCACGTGCCTCTGGCCCTCCAGTGGGCTACCCTGGGCATGCCTTCCCACAGGGATGGCAGAGGTACAAGAGAGAGCAGGCGGAAACAGGCAATCCCTCTGAAGGCTGGAGATACCGTTCTGCCCACCCCATTTTATTGACCATAACAAGTCAAGTTCAGAGACATGGGGTAGGGCGATAGACCCTGCCTCTTTGGGGAGAGGAACTGCAAAATTACAGGGTAAAGGGTGTGAGGCCATTAAAGCAATTAGTCTACGGGGACCTCTATGATTTGCCTCTTGTTTGGTACTTAGGCTGATGCTCTGCAAACAGTGAATGCCTAATAAATGCATGTTACAGAAAAGTAAGTCAAGTTAACATTAGGTTTTCTAACCAAGATGGAGTTGGCTGAGTGATAGAGACATTAGCTGGTTTATCTGTTGGAAGGATCCTGGCAGAGTCCGAATTTTTCCTGCGTTGGATGCAGGGACAGCTTGATTGTCACGGACAAGTCTCTCTTGTCTGCTTTTCTATCACAGTTTACTGTCACCATTTTCAGGATCTTAGAGTATAAACATCCAAGAGACAGGGAACAAAAAGGGGAGAGCTGTTACCAAACCGAAGAGCGTCAGTAGCTCCTGGAAGAGACATTTCTTCCCTGTGTCAAGTGCTGAGTGTAAGTGAAGAGGAAGAAGCGGCTCTGCCCGGTGCCTTTGACCTTTGCTCTTGTTCCTTTCTCACCCCCATAGAGCAGCACCTGAAATGTGGGTCCACAGATCAGGAGCTGCATCAGTGTCACCAGGAGCTTGTTAGAAATGCAAATGCTACCGAAGCAGACACTCTCAGGGCCTGTGTTTTAACAAGCCCCCCAGGAAATTCTGATGCAGTTGAAGTTTGAGAAGCCCCGCCCCAACCACCATGGTCACTGAGCTAACATTGTAGCTCCCGCTGTTGACCCTCCAGGGGGCGTGTGCCCGGCACATGCCGCTCAGGATGTCACAGTGTAGTCTGAACCTTGCAATAAGGCAGAAACACATGGTCAGGACACGCTGGTGTCAAACCAGGGTGGGGTGTCCCCAGCCAACCCACATCAGTTACTTTACCCTGCCTTGTCATTCCCATAGACACACCACCAAGAACGCCCGGACTGCATTTTTAACCTCCCATGTGTGGTTAGAAGGCACTTCTCGAGGTTGAAACAAGTTTCTTCTCTCACGCATGTGCCAGATGTGGGACAAGGAATGCGGAGGTTCAGATGCCTCCTTTCCTTTCCGCTCTCTCCAGGGACCTGCAAGACCATGAGACCTGCGGGCCCCCACCTTTGGTACAAAGAAATCCATAGGCAGGCGAGGGCACTGTCAACCCAAAATAAATACCAGTGCTGACCTTGAGAAGGAGGGTGATACCCCTTGAGGATGCATTTGGCAAGGGTTAAGGGTCAGTGGCCAGAGATCAGAAGACCCTATGTCCAGCCCTGCAAGTCTCTGTGTCCTTCTAGCACCCAAAATGAGTCCTGGCCTGGCCTGACATAACATTGGTGACACTGCACAACCAACTGGTCTACCTAGATTCTCTGTGTGTGTGTGTGCACGTGTGTGCATGTACATGTGTGAGAGAGAGAGAGGGAGAGACAGACAGACAAAGACGTCAGACAGACACACAGAGGTATTAGCTTGCTGGCTCCTAGGGTGGATGCCAGTTACCTTGACTGTGCCCCTCGTTTCCTTGTGACAGAGACGCACACAAGCCTCTTCTGTCTGATTCACAGAGAACCGTGAGAAACAGCCCGTATGTGAGGCGTGTTTTCCATTCTATTCAGTCTTTGTATATTCAGATTCTTCCAGTTTCAGCTCTTGCTGTTCTGCCAGATTTCCATCGCTTTGATGGCCTCTCTGAATTAATGTGTTCTGCAATCACCGAAAAGTTTTCTCTCCCCCAAACACGGGGACTTCTCCAGATTGATTTTTTTTTCCTTTCTCTTCCTTCTCTAGCTACTTCTTAAACATTTTACTTTGTAAAGCGTTAATAGAATTTTTCTTTCACCCCGACACTTTATCTGTTCAGGGGGTCTTTGCGAGTGCTATTGTACAACTGGGCTGCAGAGGAGCGAGCTCGATTCTTTCCAACAATGGTTGCCCTGAAAAATAGACACAGCTCCTCCCCCTTGCTCGCCAGGGTGGAGCAAATGTTGGGAGGGCAGCGTCAGAAAATGCCCAGACTTAGGAAGAAAAAGAGAGGGCCAGTTATGTATGCACTGTTGCAAAGGGGGTTTGAAAATACATTATTTTAAAAGTTCAAAATGTTTATTTCCTAAGGGGAATCTGAGTTTCAGTACCAAAACATGGCCCGCACAGAAGGGAGGCTGTTTTTCTTACTGTTAGACATGTTTACCTCAAAACAAGGACTTGGCAAACGTCACAGAAAATATGGAGATGGGTGCGAAACAGATGTCACATTTACCTGCGTGATACCCAGCAGGCTTCACCCCCCACCCCCCGCACCCCGGGCATAGGAATTCTAATCGAGGCCCGGGGTCTGAATCTGCAACACCATATGCTCAAGTGTGACTACTCTGTGTACAAACAAACCAGTTGGTCTTCTGGTGGTTTTGCTTGAGTGGTGCTGGGGAGACAGACGCTGTGTTGTGTGTGGCCTCAGCAGGTGCCGGGGGGACTCCTCAGGCCTCTGGCCCAGGAGGGGTCTGCCAAAGGCACCTGTCTCTAAACTAGCATCACCTACTCCCGCCAGCCTGATGCCCGGGAGAGACAGGGCAGCTTCCTGCTGGAGGAGCAGCCACCATGCAAGGCCATTTTCCTCCCAGTAACTGACTTCAGAAATGGGGACCAGAAGGGGAAGGCCCCAGGAGCCTGTTTGCTCAGGCTCGGTTGCTTAGCAACAAAATGGGGCCCTGACTCCAGAAGAGATTTTTAAGTGAGGCCAGTCCCTCCAAGGTTTGTGTCTGGCTTGCCTACCCCCCTCTTCCATTCTTACCTTTACTTTGCTTTTTCCCCTATTATATTTGATAGCGTCTGGAAAAATGGATTTGATTTGTCTGGAGGCACCATTTTAAATCTGGTTCTATTGCTTCACCCAGTGTCTTCCCCTCCATTGGAGACCATAGTCTGGGAGGAGTGAGGAATGAATAAACTATGATTTCTTTTCTCAGCCAGTTCAGCCCAGGCCCCCGAGCTCATTTGTGAGCTTCTGAGCTCCGGTGAGCAGTGCTCAGTCCTTTCTAAGCAACACACACACTGGAATCGCTCCAGGCACAGAGCCCTCTGGCTAACAGTTTTGTCCACCACAACCGCATGGGTTTGGTGGTGTTTTTACTGCCAGCCTTGGGCACCAAATGAATGAAAAGAACAGGCTGCTCACCTGGCCAAACCAGGTACAGTCCCCAGGTGAGTAGCTGATTGGCCTGCACTAAAGATGTATATTTTGTAGAACAAATAAAGGATTGGATCATAAATTTTCAAAAGTGGAATTCGAAGCTACTTGAGCTCTACATGGGAATGGAATGTGAATCCTGAAATCTTACTGCTGGAAAAATCCAAAAGGGTTACAGGATGCATGGGAGCACTGAGGAAGGGACTAGGAACGGCGACAGAGGACGCCTCGGGTATTTTCTTCTCTCCGATGATGTTTTTGAGAAAGGTGCTAGCACCAGTGTATTAGTGAGTGTCTTTGTTGCGGGGCTGCCATAACAAAGTACCACCGACTGGGTGGCTTAAACAACAGAAATTAACTTTTCTCACAGTTCTAGGGGCTGGAAGTTCGAGGTCTAGGCAGAGGTGGTTTCTTCTGAGGCCTCGCTCCTCCCTGAAGGCCACCTTCTTGCTGTGTCTTCACTCTGTACCTGATGGCGTCCAGATTTGCTCCTCTTCTTTTTTTTTTTTAAGATTTTATTTATTTATTTTTAGAGGGAGAGCAAGGCAGGGGGAAAGAGAGGGAAGCATCGATGTATGGTTGCCTCTTGCACGCCTCCTACAGGGGACCTGGCCCGCAACCCAGGCATGTGCCATGTGCCCTGACTGGGAATCAAACCAGTGACCCCCTGCCTTGCAGTCTGGTACTCAATCAGCTGGGCCACACCAATCAGGGCGTTCTTCTTAAAAGGACACACCAGTTGTACTGGATCTGAGCTCGCCCTAATTTACCTCATTTTAACTTAATTACCTCTTTAAAGACCCTGTCTTCAAATACAGTCACATTCTGAGCTGTGGGTAGGGGGCTAGGACATAGGAATGGGGGGAGGGCACAATTCAGCCCATAACAATCAAGATGTTGAAGTTCTATCGTTTATAACTGGAATTAATTTAAATATTCATCAGAAGGATAATCAAGTCAGCTACAGCTTCTCAGCCCACAAAATACAGTAGCAGTTGAGATAGTATTCATAATACTTCACCCCATTAGATAACTACTATTTAAAAAAAAAAGAAGAAGAAGAAGAAGAAGTGCTGGCCAGGATGTAGAGAAATGGGAACCCTTGCGCACTGGTCGTGGAAATGTAAAAGGGGGCAGCTGCTGTGGAAACAGTACGGCAGCTCCTCAAAAAACCTAAAAAAAAAAAAAAATTGAATTACCATGTCACCCAGCAATTTCCCCTCTGGGTACACAACAAAAGAGTTGAAAGCAGGGACTTGAAGAGGTATTTGTATGCCCGTGTTCCTTATTCACAATGGCCAAAGCCTAGTGTTCACCAGGGGACAAATAATAAGCAAAATGTGGTATGTACCTACAGTGGAACGTTGGGTGAACCTTGAGGACGTCATGCAAAGTGAAATAAGCCAGCCACAGAAAGACAAATACCGTGTGACTCTACTTACAGGAGGTGCGATGCTTAGAGTAGTCACAGCTCCATCACAGAAAGCAGGAGGGTGGCTGCAGCGGCCGAGGGGACGAAGGGAAGGGGCCTGTTCTTGAACGGGGGTACAGCTTCAGTCTGGCAAGGTGAAGGGCTCTGAAGGGACAGATGCTGGGCTCGACCATGCAACATTATAGATGCATTTAACGCCACTGAACTGTATGTACCCTGAAAAATGGTTGAGAGGGCAATTGTTATGTATATTTTACTATAATTTAAAAAATGGGAAAAAAGATAATGTAGTAATCTGGGAGTTGTTTGCAATATTGTGTTATAGGTAAAAAAGAACAAGGGAAAATTCCATATGCAATATGATTGAAGCTATATTAAAATAGGGATAGTTTGGGTTTTTTTAAAAGCAAAAACTAGAGGGAAATAAATACACCAGATATTAACTGTGGTTGTGCTTGATGAAAAAAAACAAAAGACAAGTGATTTTTTTCCTCAAGTTTTTGTATTTTCAAATAGTGTTTAATGAGTAGCCGTGGCTTTCATAATGGACCTCTCCCCTTATACTTTTTTGTGTATTTTGTTAAAGAACCTAAAGCAGGCTCGATTTTGTATTTGTTTTGCAGGTAGAGGATGCAATGCTGATGTTTGATAAGACCACCAACAGGCACAGAGGTAAGAACCCCCGTTCACAAAGGTCTCCCCTCCATCTCTTCTCACTCCAGCCCCACAGGCAAAGGATGCAGCAAATATTCCAAAATCAAGCAGGGGGAGTTGACCCTCTGCTGAAGCTCTGTTTGGATGGAGGGCCACAAGAGTTTAAGGAATCCAGTTACTGAACAGTTCAAACAACCGTTTCCTCTTGGCTTGGAAACTATCCCTGAACTATGCAGCCACACCCAAAACAGTTCAGACATACCTTGCTAATCCTGGCTTGCTTAGTCCTTGCTAGACCTTGGCATTAAGTGATCCAAGTGGAAATTACTCACAGCAATTACTCAGTTGAGTTTCCGATCTGCATTGGAGGAGGTGGTTTAGAAGCACACTGTCAACCTGGAGAGCCAAATGAGAGAGAGAAAGAAAAGCCTTGTAGGTTTACGCGACGTGCAAAGCCATCACAGACTAGGAAATGCCCTTTTGTGCCTCTGGAATGTTCTGAGTGCGTATGCTCTTGCATTTTCTCTGTGGTCTACTGTCCCACCCATATTTTAGAAAATGAGTCTCAACTCAGGGTCTGCGAACCCTTGAAATGACACCTACACAACATTTTTATGTTTGCACTTTTCTTGGGATAGCATCCCCAGCTTTGAACAGACTCTCAAAGGGGCCTCTAACCTCCATTTCCCTGCCTCCCCCTCCCCTAAAGAACATGTTAAAATGATTGCTTTACACAGAAAATTGTTCTAGAAAATCCACCCCAGAGGAAGTAGGGTCAAAGGTGCCTGTTCCCCGGAAGCTCCTGGTTTCCGGGGTCCCTATTAATGGACATTAATGAGCAGGGCTTCTAAAGCCAGCCAGATGGGAAGCAGTGTTCTTGAGACATGCCTAGTGAGCTGTGTTTCCTTGCCACTTGGATTGCATTTAGATGTTTCTTGTGTTGTTTACATTCTCGCTGTCACCTGTGATTAGAAGCAGTTACCCAGCGCTGACTGTCTGTCTCCTGTTTGGAGCAGGCAGGCTGAGTGGAAGGGAGGAGGGGGTGGGAACCAGGCTGGCGGGGTGAGAGGAGGAGGGGGTGTCCTGGGTGTAGCTGGTGGTCGGCTTCTCAGGCATCACTGACAGGGTTCTCAAAAGGGACAATGGAAAACTGGGCAGAAGCCTGGGGTGTCGATGGTGTGTATGTTGAGAAGGGCTGGAAGGGGGTGGAGGGCAGGAGGAAGGGGAGGCAAGGAGAGAAAAGAAGAGCTTACGGGTGTAGAACCACCGCCTTTGCCCAGCGTTGCACAGGAGTGAGGGCCGAGAGGGGGACAGCGGTGAGCGATTCAGTTTTCCTGAATCATCGCCCGCATGGCACCTGCCTTTATGGCTTCTGCGTCAGTGTCTCATCACATCATCACAGCAGCCTCGGGGGGGTGGTTGTAACTTTGGGAAAGTCACTTAACGGCTGCATGCCTCAGTTTATTCATCTGTAAAATGGGGATGATATTAGTATTGGGTTGGCCAACAAGTCTGTTTAGGTTTTTTCCGTACAATAAAGGACACATTTTTCGTTTTCACCAATGACTTGATTGATTTGGATATTTTGAGTATGCTGACCAAATCTTTTTTTGTATTTCAGCTTCATTTTTTAAATAATAAAGCATAATAGTATGCTTTCTTAAAATAATAAAGCAAAATATGCCAAAAATGTTACATATTTTCTTCTGTCTCCAATGTTAAAGTAGCTGCACAAAAATTCACCAGTTTTGATAAGCTGTTTTTTTTTAACACATGCTGATGTAACAGCTGTCACAGTACAATCTTAATAAAATCGTTTCGAATGAAGTTGAAGCCAGCTAAGCACTGCTGGAGCCGTCTTAGGGGAAAACACCAAATGACCTTGTTGGCCAACCCAGTACTTCCTATAGGATCGTTTATCATCAACTGTATTCTTATTACATCATCATCATCATCATCATC